>JAAALK010000290.1:17222537-17387429 GCA_019279435.1 Zizania palustris
GGGTACTCCGAATGAGTGACTTCGGAGTTGGTGGATCAAGTCCTCTGCGGAGGCAAGGAGTTCGAAGTGTGCTCCGGAGGGAGACACTCGAAGGTACCCGACGAAGGTCTCAGAAGTCGAGGCGCATCGAAGGCATGGTCCGGGTGAGGCTCGTCGAGGAGTGTGCTCGGGGAGAGGCACTGCGACGGAGTGATCATGGAAATGCTTCATGCGGAGGCCTTGGACGAAGGAGGGACTTCGAAGGGTGGTACTCCGAAGGTGGGGCTTCGGAGTGAGGATGACTTGTGGTACTTCGGCCATGCATGGCTTCGGTACACGGACGGACGGTGTTCGAGCTCGGAGTAGCTGCGAAGCCGTGGTGATCCACTCCGGAGGTGGTGGTGCGAAGGCCCAAGGGCTTTGACGGCTTCGGCTCAAAAACCGTCACTGTATCGAAGGACTTCTTCGGCGGAGCGAAGGCCAACAGGCTGCAGGCTTCTCGCCGAAGCTTCCGCACCCCTCGCGTGCGAAGGGAGGTTCCAGAAGTCAACACTGTAAAGGCTGACACTGTCTGTTCTGAAAAAGGCTGACACTGTCCCCTCTGCAGCTGACAGAGAAGCCTCCAAAATAAAGGTGGACTACCTTTTGTACCACTTAGTACTGTAGAGACAAATCTGTTGTAAACCCTAGGGGTAATGTAGTCACTTCCTTAGGATGAAGCCGTGGGCTATAAATATGGGGGCTCGGTAGGTAACATTTAACACTTTGAGCATTTACTGTTGAGCTCCTGTAGACAGACCTCGCTGTATTCATTCTGAGTTCAATATATTTTGTGTTCCTTGTTCAAGCGGCGAAGCCCTGCTTCTGTGTGCTTTTGCTTGAGCTCGCATTGCATACCTCGCTAGTCTTTAGTTCACCGAAGCCTGTCTTGGCGAAGGGTGTTTTTCTCGCGAAGTGTGTTTTTCAGTGTGCTGTCGCTCTGTGTAACACGAGGCAAGACCTCGCTGCTTACTAGCGAAGCCCTGATCTTTTCCCGTAGTGCTTCTTGTGTCGAAGCCCTTAGCGTGGTCCGTTTTGTGTGCGTGTAGACCTTCGCGTACGAAGCCCAGCACCAGTTGCTGTCGCCAAGTACTTGGTCAAAGTCCTCAGAGGGCTGTCCACTCTTGCGAAGGGTGAAGTGCGAAGCCTGCTCGAAGCACCTCGTGTGCGGAGCCTGCACTGACTTAGCAGAGTAGTTTTTCGGGGGTTGTTAGCGGAGCGAAGTCTTCTTGGCTTCGAACTTTTGTTCCTCCGAAGCCTGTGTTCGGAGCTGTCGAAGTACCTACGAACCAGACCTTCGAAGGTTGTGTTCGAAGCCTGTTCCGCAGAAGACAGAACAGAACCGAAGGCTAAGTATTTAGCCCGAAATTTTAAAAGCTCCCATTCACCCCCCCTCTGGTCGCCGTTTCCGATCCAACAATTTGCTCTTGGCCAAGACCAAGTTGTGTGCTGACAGAGCCGGGGTAGCTCTAGGTTTGGGTTTTGAGAGGATAGCTTCAGACAGTAAGACCAAAACTGTTTTCACCTCTCCCACCACCCTAGAGAAAGAGAGAGCTCTGTTGGACACCCCATCAGCCAAAAAGCCTACCCATCCACCAAAGAAAACCACACCTCCTATCAAGAAAAATCCTCCCAAGAAAACCACTCAAAAGAAACCCAAGGAGCCTGTGAGAGTTGCTCCTGTGACCCATGAGAGTGCCCCCAGGAGAGTGTTTCACTGTTCTTATTGTCAGCGGGCGGGTCATTTGATTGGTTTCTGTTTCCGTCGCATCAAGGATGAGCGACGTGCACAGGCGATGAGCTTTCAGGACATGCATTACCCATCTTTAGGTATGCATGAGTCTGAGTATTACTCTCGTCCTGTTTTCGAGGCTCCTCATGCTTCTCGGATAGGTTTTGCTCCTCGAGGTGTTCACCATGCTCCATATGGTGGTAGACCTCGGGCGAGTAGCTTTGTACCTCGTCAGAGTAGGAGACCTCGTCATGCTTTGCGTTCTTTGCATGTAGGTAGACCTCGCACTTTGCATCATGCTGATTTTCATGTGCGTAGACCATCTACTTTTACTGTGCCTACTACTCGTGTCACTCAGTGCTGGATGCCTCGTCATTATTTTACTCACCCCAGCACTGAGCGATCGAGACGCGTTTATCATGTGTAGGCGTCAGGCCGAGGCTTGGAGGGCACATGGATCATGGACTCCGGTTGTTCGCGCCACATGACCGGAGATGCAAATTGGTTCTCCAGCCTCACTACAACCAAGCAAAGGGAACATATCACCTTCGGAAACAATCGAAGGAGTAGAGTGAAAGATAAAGGTGTGGTAAGGATTAACACGAACTTCACTCTCAAAGATGTTGCTTTGGTTGAGAACCTGGGATACAATTTGTTGTCTGTATCTCAGTTGCTTGATGAGGGCTTCGAAGTGCGATTTCATCGCGATACTTCGCAAGTACTCAATTCGGATGGCGTTGTGGTGTGTAAGATCTTTAGGGTTGGGAGAGTTTTTGGAGCTGATTTTTCAGAGTCATCTGGTTCTTCTCATTGCCTTGTTGCACATTCGACTTCTGAGCTTTGGAAGTGGCATAGGAGACTAGGGCATATGAGCTTTGAATTGCTCGCTCGTCTGAGCGCCCTAGGTTTGATCCGAGGATTGCCCAAGCTCAAGTTTGAGAAGAATTTAGTTTGCGCTCCTTGTCGACATGGAAAAATGATTGCCGCTTCGCATTCGCCAGTCACCACAGTGATGACTGAACAGCCCGGAGAACTTCTCCATATGGACACTGTAGGTCCTTCTCGGGTTAGTTCTTTAGGCGGCAAGTGGTATGTACTTGTTATTGTCGACGATTTCTCTCGCTACTCTTGTGTCTTCTTTCTTGCCAGCAAGGATGAAGTGTTTTCACACTTTCGGAGCTTGGCTTTGAGACTTTTTACTGAACTCCCAGGTGCATTAAAATTCATTCGAAGCGATAATGGCACCGAGTTCAAAAATAGTCTCTTTGTTGACTTTTGCTTGGAGCATGGCATAGAACATCAATTCTCTGCTCCGCGGGTTCCTCAACAGAACGGTGTTGTTGAGAGGAAGAACCGCACTTTGGTTGAGATGGCTAGGACGATGCTTGATGAGCATAGGACTCGAAATTCTGGGCTGAGGCCATGAACACTGCTTGCTACATCTCAAACCGAATTTTCTTGCGCTCAATTTCAAATTTGACATCTTATGAGCTGCGTTTTGGGAGACAGCCCAAGGTTACTCATCTTCGAGTTTTTGGCTGTCGCTGTTTCATCCTAAAACGTGGAAATTTGGACAAATTTGAGTCGCGTTCTTCTGACGGGATCTTTTGGGCTATACTACTCATGGTCATTCTTATCGTGTTTATAATTTAGAGACTAACACTGTCATCGAGTCATGTGATGTGACCTTTGATGAATCAACCCCCTCTGTTAGCTCTGCTTTTGAACAGGCAAATGAACACGACATGGAACAGACCTTATTCGAAGACGAAGATCCCGGAGAATTCGAGGATGATCCCCTACTACCCTCGACATCGACCCCCGAGGCTGACCCCGCTTCAACTACTTCGGCACGAGGTCCCGAAGCGACTACCTCAACATCGGTCATCTTGGACCACTCCAACGCACAAGTTGAGGGGGAGACTGCATCCCGCCGCGAGGCTCCACATCATGTCCAAAGGATGCACCCTCCCGAGCAGATCATTGGTGAGCTTGATCAAAGGGTAACTCGTTCTCATGCCCATTTCACTAATGCTGCTTTTGTTGCTTCTTTCGAGCCCTTAGATGTTAGTCATGCACTTTCTGATTCTAGTTGGATCAATGCCATGCATGAGGAACTTGAAAATTTTGAAAGAAACCAAGTCTGTACTTTAGTTGATCCTCCACCAAATGTTCACTTCATAGGAACAAAATGGATTTTTAAAAATAAACAAGGGGAGGATGGGACAATTGTTAGAAACAAGGCTAGACTTGTAGCTCAGGGCTTTTCTCAACTAGAAGGGATTGATTTTACTGAAACTTTTGCACCTGTTGCTCGCCTTGAGGCCATTAGGATTTTGCTTGCCTTTGCGACATCCCGGGGATTCAAACTCTATCAAATGGATGTCAAAAGTGCTTTTCTTAATGGCTTCATAGGTGAAGATGTTTATGTAAAACAACCCCCTGGTTTTGAAAACCCCAAGTACCCACATAAAGTCCTTAAACTTCATAAGGCTCTTTATGGACTCAAGCAGGCCCCTCGGGCGTGGTATGATAGACTTAAGTCTTTTCTGCTTGAGCGAGGGTATTTGATGGGCTCTGTTGATAAAACTTTGTTTACTCTCAAGCATGGCAAAGATTTCCTCCTAGTTCAGATTTATGTGGATGATATCATCTTTGGTGGCTCTTCTCATGCTTTGGTTGCCGAGTTTGCAGATACCATGAGCAGGGAGTTTGAAATGTCAATGATGGGTGAACTCACCTTTTTCCTTGGTTTGCAAATCAAGCAAAGCAAACAAGGTACTTTCGTCCACCAGACGAAGTACACCAAGGACCTGCTCAAGAAGTTCGACATGTCCGATGCGAAGCCCCTCGCCACTCCAATGGCTACATCTGTAGCATTGGATCCTGACGAAGATGGAGAAGCCGTAGATCAGAAGGAGTTCCGAAGCATGATCGGCTCCCTCCTCTACTTGACTGCCACGAGGCCGGACATACACTTCGCAGTGTGTCTGTGCGCTCGTTTTCAGGCTTCGCCACGAGCTTCGCACCGCCAAGCGGTAAAGCGCATACTCAGGTATCTCAAACACACCCTTGAATTTGGCATATGGTATTCATCATCTTCATCTTTATGTCTTAGAGGTTATTCAGATGCGGATTTTGCTGGGTGTAGAATTGATAGGAAGAGTACCTCTGGTACTTGTCATTTTCTGGGTACGTCTCTGGTTTGCTGGTCTTCCCGCAAACAGTCTAGTGTTGCACAATCGACGGCTGAGGCCGAATATGTTGCTGCAGCTAGCTGTTGTTCTCAGATTTTGTGGATGGTTTCCACTTTGCGGGATTTCGGGTTAGATTATAAGAGTGTTCCACTTTTCTGTGATAACACTAGTGCTATTTGTATTGCAAACAACCCGGTTCAGCACTCCAGAACCAAACACATTGATGTACGGTATCATTTTCTCAGAGATCACAATGAGAAGGGTGATATTGAACTTCAATATGTTGATACCCAACACCAGCTTGCCGACATTTTTACAAAACCCCTCGATGCTTCTCGATTTGCTTACTTGCGTGGGGAACTTGGTATTTGTCATCCCTACGGCATTTTGTGAGGGGGAGCTGATTTTAATTGTCTTGCATATGCTCATTATGTGTGGAATTGCACTTACATCTTTTGCTATTATATGCCTGCTTTTAAATTCAAAGAAATCATGACAGCTCAGCTCTATGAAATATGTCTGGAACACTGATTGTGCATGATGTTTTATTTTCTAAAAATCGAAACTTGCTCACCGCACAATCTTGTATCTAGCTTGTTTAGGCTGGACTGCTTTTAGCTATCTTTATCTACTTGACAGCAAGACACTGTTACTTGGATGCTAAATTTTGCAACTTGAAAAATGTGTTCATTATTCATGGATATTCATCAAAATATTTCATTCATCTGAATCAAAATCAAAAATCCATGATTTGTCTGGTTTAAATGAAAAGATCCAGGAGGGTTTGTTTGTCGCACTACTCTATTCTAGACTGCTTACCATTGCACTTTGGTCTGAACTGGGATAGTGTAGTGTATGCCAAAATCACCGCCTTAAGCTTCAGATGGCTTTCATGCCTAGGCTTGGCTTGATTGGAAAGTATAAGGTGGACAAACAAATAACCCCTGGCATTAAGAAAAAGAACAACAAAATTAATTGCTCATCAAGTTTGCTTTCACAGCTCCTTTTGAACAAGACTTGTCTGTCTAGGGTAGAATTTGTTAGCTTTGCGCAGTCCTTGCCTTCTCTTGTCTAGCTGCTTTGATAAAGTGGTGATGCTTTTACTTCAAAATGACAAAATCACATGCCATCATCTTGTTTTACAGATTGTTAAATTGAGCTGAGCACATGATCATTTGTGTTAATTTTGGCATATTTTTGCATTATATGTCTTTGCAATTCTATTCATCTCGAAGCTTTGCATATTTTGAATGCTCCTTGATGCTTGCATTGCCAAAGGGGGAGAAATTCCGGAGAGGTTTGCTATGTTCTCTGCCGCAAGAAGGCATAATTTTTTAAAAAAAAAAAGGGGGGGAGAATTTTTGACATAAAGGGGGAGAAAAATTTGCTTAACTCAGGGGGAGTATTTATCAAGGGGAGATTTGCCAAAAAGGGCTTTTACTTCTTTACAAAGGGGGAGAAAAATTTTATCGAGTGACATGCTTTGGCTCTTTTCTGAGTTTTTATGGTCACTTGTGTGCTGAAAGCTTTTCATCTTTCTTGAAATTGGATTTGGTTGTCAATGCACTCATCAAGGGGGAGATTGAGAAACCAAGGGTGGTTTCGGTGTTTTGTGATGAGTGATTGACAGACTTTTACCCTCTCTTCGAAGGGTACCTCCGAAGGGGCTTCGGAGGTGGTACCTCCGAAGGGTGGTCAGAGGTGTGTCACCGGAGTGTGTTCGGTGTTTGCTTGCTGCAGCTGTGCAGCGGAGTGTGCCTGTCGGAGGGGTCCGGCAGTACACGATGACAGGGTTCGTACCGATGGCTTCGGTACTTTGGGCGGTACACCGGAGTGTGTGCCGGAGGTTGCTAACCCGGAGAGGTCTCCGGAGTACTGGATACACTTGTTTGCTTGTCGGTGGTGCGCAGGGACTTCGGAGGCGACGGACAAGGTTCGAGCCAGGTGAACCTGGGTCAAGCGGGTGGCTTGATGCCAGGGGAGCGGGGAGCTCCGTCACGGTGGCTACGAAGGTGGTCCGGGTCGGTCCTCGGGTCGAGTCGTGCCAGGTGAAGGCAGAGAGTGCGGAGTGTGGCTCCGGCTGAAGGTACTCCGAGACAAAGTCCTCGGAGGTGAGGCACTTCGAAGGTACTCCGAATGGAGTGACTTCGGAGTTGGTGGACCAAGTCCTCTGCGGAGGCAAGGAGTTCGAAGTGTGCTCCGGAAGGAGACACTCGAAGGTACCCGACGAAGGTCTCAGAAGTCGAGGCGCATCGAAGGCATGGTCCGGGTGAGGCTCGTCGAGGAGTGTGCTCGGGGAGAGGCACTGCGACGGAGTGATCATGGAAATGCTTCATGCGGAGGCCTTGGACGAAGGAGGGACTTCGAAGGGTGGTACTCCGAAGGTGGGGCTTCGGAGTGAGGATGACTTGTGGTACTTCGGCCATGCATGGCTTCGGTACACGGACGGACGGTGTTCGAGCTCGGAGTAGCTGCGAAGCCGTGGTGATCCACTCCGGAGGTGGTGGTGCGAAGGCCCAAGGGCTTTGACGGCTTCGGCTCAAAACCGTCACTGTATCGAAGGACTTCTTCGGCGGAGCGAAGGCCAACAGGCTGCAGGCTTCTCGCCGAAGCTTCCGCACCCCTCGCGTGCGAAGGGAGGTTCCAGAAGTCAACACTGTAAAGGCTGACACTGTCTGTTCTGAAAAAGGCTGACACTGTCCCCTCTGCAGCTGACAGAGAAGCCTCCAAAATAAAGGTGGACTACCTTTTGTACCCCTTAGTACTGTAGAGACAAATCTGTTGTAAACCCTAGGGGTAATGTAGTCACTTCCTTAGGATGAAGCCGTGGGCTATAAATATGGGGGCTCGGTAGGTAACATTTAACACTTTGAGCATTTACTGTTGAGCTCCTGTAGACAGACCTCGCTGTATTCATTCTGAGTTCAATACATTTTGTGTTCCTTGTTCAAGCGGCGAAGCCCTGTTTCTGTGTGCTTTTGCTTGAGCTCGCGTTGCATACCTCGCTAGTTTTTAGTTCACCGAAGCCTGTCTTGGCGAAGGGTGTTTTTCTCGCGAAGTGTGCTTTTCAGTGTGCTGTCGCTCTGTGTAACATGAGGCAAGACCTCGCTGCTTACTAGCGAAGCCCTGATCTTTTCCCGTAGTGCTTCTTGTGTCAAAGCCCTTAGCGTGGTCCGTTTTGTGTGCGTGTAGACCTTCGCGTACGAAGCCCAGTACCAGTTGCTGTTGCCAAGTACTTGGTCGAAGTCCTCAGAGGGCTGTCCACTCTTGCGAAGGGTGAAGTGCGAAGCCTGCTCGAAGCACCTCGTGTGCGGAGCCAGCACTGACTTAGCAGAGTAGATTTTCGTGGGTTGTGAGTGGAGCGAAGTCTTCTTGGCTTCGAACTTTTGCTCCTCCGAAGCCTGTGTTCGAAGGTGTCGAAGTACCTCCGAACCAGACCTTCGAAGGTAGTGTTCGAAGCCTGTTCCGCAGAAGACAGAACAGAACCGAAGGCTAAGTTTTTAGCCCGAAATCTTAAAAGCTCCCATTCACCCCCCCTCTGGTCGCCGTTTCCGGTCCAAAAATCTTCAAATACTCATCAAGCATGTCAGCTGGAGTCCCGTAAGCAAGCATGCAGACTGCTGCTGTGCACTTCTGCAATGGAGAGAGTCCAATGCGATTAGTGCAATCTTTTCTTAGAGTAAAATAGGGAGACCATTGACCTAGAGCATCCATAATCCGCATGAACACATGCCTTCTCATCTGAAACCTTCTACGAAACATACATGCTACTGCGACTTACTAATTTGCCGTTGTCACTCCTGACGAATTAGCTTGTGGCAATGGTCCAGGCCACCATGCTGCAGAAAATTAGTATCTTAGTTCAGATATTGATGCCACCTCTTGACGGATTTCTATGATGTTGTACAGACCCTAATAAATTAGATTACTTGGTTGGTTTTCAAAATGCAGATGGATCAAATCACCAGGATTAATAGTAGAGGACAAAGGGGCAGATCCACCCTGGTTGTTCAGTAGCGGAGCTTCTGTCTGTTACGGTGGGAGAGCTCCTGCCTGGTGCGGCGGCGGAGCCATCTCCCTCTTGGTCCGACGGCTCATCAGTGACGGCAGACTGCTACTGATTTGGGGGCTAAACTCGATTTGGCTAGGAGTAATCTAGGGTATAGTCTGGACTGGAATATGAGAGAACGAGGGAATCAACTTTAGAAGTTGAAGCAGCTTTGCTGTGCCGCGCGTCCTATGGATCGAAGGTCTTGGCACGCAGGATTTGGCGGGATGGAAGGAGTTGGCACGCAGGAGAGAAGTGAGGGGGTCGGCGTGCACATGAGATCAAATGGAAGGGGAAAGCGCGTGTGGAATAGATGACAGCAGGCGACGAAGCGGACGATTTGATCCTTGTTTCACGAGCGAGATGAGCGACAAAGTAATCGCTAGCTGTGTTGTTTTTTGACTTTCTCTTTCTTCCACATAGGACTCATGCTGATATGTACTACTAAATAGCTAGCTGACTCGGCCTTGTTGGAGACGCCCTAAAAGACCAGAATCTCAAAGTCCAAACGCATAGTAAGCATGCCATCTTATCTAAACCCTCTCTAAGAACCCAAACGCGTCGTTCTCTTGTCAATTAACAGTCTCATCTCCATAGCCCCATGTGCAAAACGATAACATTTTTACTCTTCAACCCTGGGACTCGGAGTAATCATTAACGGCTTCTCGTAGCCTCATGTCAGAAGGCGGAACACCAGTACAGCACACGAGCAAAACACTGCTCATCGATGTATCCTGGCACACGAACCAGGTGAGCTACACACCGTTGCCCCGTCTACGCACAAAAAGTCGCACATATGACATATCCAGTACAAGCGTACAATTCTAGCCTTTTATTCCCAGACTCGGCACATACAAACCACGATGCACAAGTCCGTTCCGTAGTATGTATGGCCTTTTGGTTTGTTCTAGACAAACATATGGACGTCTCATGGCAACCTACAGCTTGGATGGGGATTTGTACCATCCCCACGGCTCGTCAGAGGCGTACTCCGTGACTTGCTTGACGCTCAGGTAGTTATCGATACCCCTGAAAACCAGAGACATGGCGTCAGGTCGAAATCATCAGATGAACGTATTTTTACTATGAGGTCATTGTGTTGTCATGTCGCCCACCCTTCTCCGAGCTCACGTCCAAAGCCACTGCGCTTGTTCCCGCCCCAAGGAGCTTGACAGAAGCAAGGCTGCGAGCAGTTCACCCAAATAATTCCTGCATCGATCTCCTGCGGTAGGAAATTTTGTTATTTCATTTTTTGGGCATAAACAGATCAGAACATTTCCAAGATCATTTTGTAGGGATTATAGACTATGGGGTGCCAAAGTAAGAGCTACTTAATTGGATTAGCTATTAGCAAACAAACTATATCAACGTTGACATGATGAGATGCATAGTAGAATACAAGTAATAAATGAGAATCTGAATCATCCGTTTGATGCAATCATCATGTTGCATGAACTAAAATATGCCAATCCTCTTCACTTGGATATAATACCTCAGTTAATCTCTGACACCGCTCGCGATCACCAGAAAGCACAGCCCCAGCCAGACCATAACTATCAAAAATAGTAGAAGCGGAACAAAGTTCAAAAGCCACGGACAACAGCATATACAGCAGGACTGAATAAGACAATAAAAAGTGTATAAAAGAATAACTCACTGAGTATCATTGACCAATTCAATGGCTTCATCTTCACTGCTAAATTCTATCACACACAGGACTGGACCAAAGACTTCCTCCCTCCATATTTGCATTGATGTATCGACGTCAGTAATAATTGCGGGTTCAATATAGAAGCCTTTCTCCAGATGCTTAGAAAATACACGAGATTATTTCTACTTCATAATGATATGTGGATGTCTGCATATCACACTGGACATTAGGTATTACCTTGGGTCTAACACCCCCAGTCAGAATGGTAGCCCCTTGACTTTTAGCAGTCGATACAAATTTCTTAATCTTCTCATACTGTCCCAAGGCAATAGCATGTGTCAGATCCTAACAAACTCATCTAGACAATTGGGTGCTTTGCAAACATATACAAGATTAAAATTGTGACAGTAAATCTACAGAACAAGGGAAAGAATAAGGGCATATAGTGACTAATACAAGTAGAACTATATTGCAAAAATGACAAAACAGCACACTAATCCAGCACAATTTGCACAATGGACATACTATTGATTAATGACATATTTTCAAATCAAAGAAAACAATGTATTGTACCTGTCCTTCACTAACAACTGGTCCGAGCCTGCAACCCTCTTCAAGTGGATCTGATACCTTAATATTTCTGGCCCATGCAACCATCCTCTCTAGAAATTCTTTAGCAATATTTCTCTGCAAAGCTCTCACCGTCAGGAGCAAGAAGCGGTAGTTCTATGCTTGGTAGCAATGAGCTAACTAATTTAAAATTATTACAAGATCAACATGGAGTCAAAAGTCACTTCAATTGACAGCCATAACGTACAACAACCTAAAAAGAATATGCCTCATCAATACATAACAGTATAGCAGTATAACACAGATACACTGGATATTTTCTCTGTGCAATAGTAATGGCATCATAAAATAATCTAACTTAAGGAGTTGATGGTATAGCTCAGGAAAAATCTAAGTACTGAAAAATAGATTATCAATTATCACTGACATCCAGCAATGAATGAAGTACTTCAGTAACATTACTAGACATAATATTCAATGCTTACATGGAGAATAAGACGGGATGTTGCACTGCAAATCTGGCCATTGGTCCAAAAACACCCAAACAGAGTCCACTCAACAGCTGTATGAAAAGAAGGATTAACAGTGTTGTCTAATTAAAGATCCAGATAAAGAAAAATTCAACAGAACTCATAATCAACTTCAGATAAAATGTCAATATGAACTAATCTAAGTGAATTGCATTCAGGAACATAAAAGCATAATATATACATACTGTAACTGAGTTGTCTTGCTGCATTTCATGCATCAAAAACAAAATATAAAATCACATAATATATACATATTGCAAAATTGCATCACTTGTTTTCCATTTCATTTATTTACTCAGTTGGTATGGCATTATGAATTTATGATCCTATATAATTTTTATCAAGCTGAACAAGCAGTAGAAAATCTACTCAAAACAACATAAATCAAATCCTTTTTACAATTGTATGGGTTATTTTATTACTAATCCTTGAGTTCTAACATTCATTAATTAACGCCAAAAGTAGTTAATTTTTTGCATTCTGATTGGCTGAGTATTTCTGTGACAAGCCCAAGACACTATAAAAGGCTTTTAGGGGTCTAGCATCCAACTCAGTAAGTGCCTTAGTGAAAAGTCAGACACTTTGGAATCAGTCAATTCTTAGAAAGTGGCATGTACCTTTTTCAATGTCAACATCATCAAACACCACTATAGGACTTTTTCCACCAAGTTCCAATGAAACAGGCTGTCAAGAAAAGATGAACTATAAAAGGCAAGAAATGGGATAGATCGGCCTATAAGAATAGCCCTCAGAGTGTCTTGATCACAATTTTTAAAATTTCAGGAGTAGAAAAAAGCACAACAGCAATAAGTGATTGTAGTGAATTACTAGAAAGAGAATAAAATTTCAATAAATTTGGGAACATACCTTAACCATAGGAGCAGCTGCAGCCATAATCTTTCTACCAGTTTCATAGCTCCCAGTAAATGCAACCTAACAGAGCAAATAAACCATATATTCAGAGGAATATCCTTTCCATTGATGGGGGCATACATGATTACAGGAGGAATAGTTGTACCTTGTTGATATCAGGGTGTGATGACAAAGGAGCACCCGCTTCAGGACCTAATCCAGTCACAATGTTCAAGACACCTGAGGGAAGACCAACCTCTTTACACACATCAGCAAGCTCTAAGCAAGTCCTGGAAATTAATAATTGAGAGATGTTTCAAATGACATTGCTTAAAGCATGGACATGACATAACATGTTAAAATCAAATGTAATTGCAAATAGCATGGACATGACATTAATTTAACATGTTATACTTACACAGAAGCCAATTCAGATGGTTTTAGTACAGCGGTACAACCAGCAGCCAAGGCAGGAGCTACCTTCCATGTCGCCATCAGGAGAGGATAGTTCCTGCAGAAGAAATGTCAAATACAGAACATTATATTTTAAAATGTAATCAATTACACGATCAGCTATTTGTACTTCTGCAGTCAGATTCCAGACATAAATATGTCATCTTCTATGTACTCAATTTATGTGAACCATGATGACAACATGTTACTGGGGTCATTATGCAAAATAAGCAATTGAACTTGGATGGAACAAACCGCTACATTAATCGAGATAACAAGGTTTAGTAACATTAGCCAAAAGCCCGTAACAAGAGGCCAAGAGGGGAAAACATTCAAATGTCTTCAATTGTAATAGTTAAAATGAAATAATGTAATCTCCTTTACTAGATATAAGAGCATGAGGGGAGAAATAAAAAATACCAAGGTGTGATTAACCCAACTACACCGATGGGCTCTTTCCGAAGATAGCATTTAAAATTTTCCAATGGAAGTGAAACTGGTGCATTTTGCCTTTTGTCCAAGGCTTCTGCAAGGTCTGCAAAGTACTCAAAGCATCCAGCAACATCATCCTGATAAATGGAACACCACACATCAGAATTTTGTCTAGAAAAAATATTGCATAGACTAGTACGCATTCATACAGTAATAAATGGCCACATACCATGTCCCATGCCGATTCATCAAGAGGCTTCCCACAATCAAGTGACTCTAGTCTAGCCAGCTCAGATTTCCTCTCGATTATCTGAAAACAGAAAAGAAATTGCCCATAAAATGGGCATATATATACATATATGGCAAAAGTTTTGATGGTCCGAATTACTATGTTTTACAAAGTTTCAGTCAATATACTAGCATCCATTAGAAAATAAAAGGTCTGATGAGTCAAGAAAATGGGACAGCTCACTGCTTTCCCTTCAATAAGCAGGTTTTTCAACAAAAATAAAGTCTACATTTGTGGTCCATAGTATGTGTAGTCTATTACCCGAGGAAACTGACAAAGAACCACCTATACCATATAAAATAGTACACCAAACACAGTTTCTTAGGAAAAAGGGAAATACTCAAAAATAAACAGCAGAGGAGCCCTGACTAGCGTTGTAGCATGCATTTGGCAATGAGGTCAGACAGATCCATCCATTAACGGGTCAATAACAATGGTGTAGTGGTACCCAAGGTGCTTGCAAGGCTACCAATCCGGTCACATCATCAAGGCACACACGCAGCTACCAAGCAAGCAATGACTATGACCTGCCAACGAATGAAGCACACAAACAAAATTTGCACAACCATGAACCATATGCACTTGTTGCCGTTCAAACTCTCGCCTTCAATTCATCAATTAAAATATATGGGTAATTTATGGTCCAAAACAGAGCATACACATGTCAATACCATATGGGGCTCTAGTTGTAAAGCTGAAAAAACCTGAAATCAGTAATTCGTCCAAGAAACTAAACTCAGAAAGCAATCGACCGAATCCCTAGGAGTGTACAGAGTATCGATTCGGGGGCCAAATCTACTGGATTAGCCACAGGGAGCTCCTGCGGTGGCGCGGTGGTTAGCTGGCATACCTTGGCTGCGATTGCGCGGAGGTACTTGGCCCGGACGGCGCCCGGCGCGCGGGCCCAGTCGCGGCCGCGGTTCCTCCTAAGCGCGGCCCGCGCGGCAGCCACCGCCGCGTCCACGTCTTCCGCCGTGCCCGCCGGGATCTCGCCTGCCGCGCGGACACAAAACCAAGTTCATCGATCAGCACCCACAAAAAAAAGGCACACAATCAGAGGCAGGACTGGGAGGGGGGAGGGGGTGTGCGCACCGATGGGGGCCTCGGTGGCCGGGTTGACGACGGGGAGGCGGCGGCCGAGCGCGGGGGCGCGCCACTCGCCGCCGATGAAGAGCTGCCGCTGCGGGATCGCCATCGGAGAGTGCGTGCGTCTGCGTCGAGGAGGCGCCGGGGCAGTTGGGTTGGGTTGTTGAGATCGATCGGGATTCGGGACGCTGGTGCGCGCCTTGTGGACTGGCGGCGGGTTGCGGGCTTGCGGCCGGCGTGTGAGGTAGACTGAGGTGGAAAGCAACCCCCTGCCCTCCTCCTGTAGTCCTGTTTCCTCCAATGGCGGGGGAACATTTAATAATTTATTATTTTTAATTTAAAAAGTTTTCTTCTTTCCAGTGTGTTGTTGATTGGTCCATGTGGAGGTCAGGAGGTGTATGATTTTTAAAGTAAACAATAGTATTTAATATTTAATTGTTAAAAATGGACAATGATAAATATTTAGATGGGCTATATAAGGAAATTTAACTATTTGCAACCCTCTTTGTTGCCATCTGCTTAAATGTCATTCTATTCGTCGCCTTTAATTATTTGTCACTCTCTTTATAGGCAAACTAATTTTTTATCACTTTTCGTCCAGTTGACGTCACATCACCTCTCACATCAGCGTTTTTGCTACCTCACCCTGCCACGTTATTTTCTTCTTCCTCTTCCTCCTCTTTCCCCTACTCCTCCCAACTTCTCCCGTCACCATCGTCGTTGGCCCCACCCCCGCCCAAGCTGGTCCCACGCTCACGCCCGCTGGCCACGCGCGGCAGCGCCGTAGCCCCCGCCGCCCCGCGTGCCGCAACCGAGGGGGTATTAGGGACTCCAGCACTGACGTTACTACGGAGACTCTTGGTGTGGATATGGCTCGGTGACTCGGGAGGAGCTTCGGATCATCGAGGCGAAGGATGGGGGGAGGAGAAGCGATGCGGAGGGAGAGTGCGAGGGGACATCACAGAGACTGAGATGGCGCGGCACATGGAGAGGAGGACGTCGTGAAGGATTCGACAATGAGCACCGAAAGTTGTGCCGCTCCTCTTCTCCTATCTCTCACTCACCACCGCGGCGCGGTAGGGGGCCGATGGCGACAACGATGATGGGAGAAGTTGGGAGGAGTACGAAAGAGAGAGGTGGAAGAAGAAAAAGACAATGATGTGGCAGGGTGACATGTCAAAAACATTGAGGTGGGAGGTGACGTGGCGTTAACCGGATGAAAAGTGGCAAAAAATAGTTTATCCACGAAGAGAGTGACAAATAATTGAAGGCGACGATGAGAGTGACATTTGAGCAAGCGGCAAAGAAGAGGATGATAAATAGTTAAATTTCTCGTACAAGGAACACAAAAGCAAATAAAACAAGTAAGAGCATCCGTGAGAAAAAAAAAAGAAAAGATAAATTATTTTTTTTATTTCATACGAACAGCTCATAATACTGTAGATAGCTAAAGTTGTTTCTTTAGCTAGTTAGGTTAAAACCATTCTTTATTTTTATACACTAATTTATTTAACATTGTGTTGCCCCTCGACATAGTTTGGAAACACCTGAAATTGATTTAACCTGTATGTTTAGAGCTCTGAACTTGGATTACGTTGTCATCAATGTCTATACGAAAAGTGAGCTTTCAATAGCTTTGAGTAAAATAAGAATAAATAGTTTAGAGTCGGAGCAATCTCCGAATATTTTATAAATTTAATTCCCTGAATCTTATATAAGCACCATTCCAAACTCAATTTCTCCCTAAAAGTAAATTAATCTATAATAGATTATTTTAATCTTCAATTATTATTATTTAAATTGTGTCACACGTGATGGAGACTCGTGAGGGTTGAGTCCCGATCTTTTAATAAAGACGGAAGCTAACTCGATTGGGTAGGAGAGTCGATGTTCACGGCCCGACTGCAGCCATCTAGAGACACTGCGCCTTAGCAACCGATACACCAACCTCTATAGTCGACGTGATCTTGTGGAGCACGACAACTCAGCCACAAGGGTACCTGTCTTGCGAGCAATCAAAGAACCAGCAAGAACAAGTAGAACAAGCACTGAATTGCAAGATGAATATGAGGAGTATGATCTGGAAACACAATATGGTTGGGGTTCTGGAAACCGGAGACACGCAATTTAGCCAACAACGCGTCGTCAGCCGAAGTAGCAAGAGTTAAATCTAATCTACAAAACCCAAGTATCCCTAATGATGTCAGCTAGGTTTTATAGGAGTGGAAGGGTGACCTCATGGAGGCTAGGTCGTACTCCCACCCTAGGACGCGTCCCAATTGGATTCAACATGATACACGACCTAATGGGCCAAAACAAGGTGTCACAGCACCATTGGCAGAAAAGGTCCGTGCACTAAAAAAAAGATTGTGGTCGGCTCCGACGTGATATGGACATGAGGTTTGATGCATATGAAAGTAAACTCCAAGGGCTTTGCATAAAGTATTCGCACACTAGAATCCAAGTCCATATGTGGTCGGGGCGGCTGTCACGAATGTTGTCCGTACGAAACCAACTTTGTTTTCTTCCTATCCATCGTTCATAAGCAACAAGAGAAAACACACCGCACACATTTTCATTATTTAAATAAGGGAAATAAGAAGCTAGGAACTAGGCTACTTGATAGTTTAGTTGGCGTGCACAGACCCGAGTGATCGGACCAGAAATCTGATTATGTGTTGGTGTGGATGTATTATTAGTGTCCATGTTCTCATCAACATGTGCAATATGTTTTGTTTCCTCTTCTTAACTCGTGCCGCTCTGTCCATCGGGTAGAACAGAAAAAAAATAATTTATGAATTATAGTTTGACCAAATATTTTTTAATAGTAAAATAGACTTTTTTCTTTTTCATCCAAGATCTTAAATTTTATAGAGGATAGAGGAGAAACTGGGCTCAAATCTTGAGAACTTTTCCGACTGATTGAATAAGTGATACGTTTTTTATTCATCTGTTTATACATGTTATGTTCAAAGTAATAAAATGTGCTTGCGCGCGACCCAGAGTTGTTCCTAGCATTTTGGGGCCCTAGGCGAAAAAAATTTAGGGGCCCTTCGATCTATTTTCAGTGGGTGGACAAATCGCATGGGTAGATGTATAAGAGTATTAGCGACGGGCAGTTGTGGCAGGTGAGCATCAGTGAATCAATAGTGCCACTTCCTACCATGTTGTCAGTCAGATCACTCACATGGCTCACCACAAGGGCATAACCATCGTCGCTACATCCACCAGCCTAGTATTAAAATTTAGGATGGGGTTTGGACCGATCACCACTCACTAACGTTTTAGGCTCTAGTGGAGTAGCTGAGGCAAGACTTTGCTCGTCCATTGTTCGTTGCCCATTGCGGTATTACCATAGCGGGAGTCATGCCATCGTGAACCGACGAATGGAGGATTTAGGTTGTCGAGTGAGCATGTGAGGATTTTGAGCGATATCACGAGAGGACAAGCGTCAGTGTGTGACTGGCTAGCTGGCTTGCATTTGCCCATGCTGGACTGCTAGTGTGCTACATTGGACTAGGGTGATATTGTGCTAGACAAAGCCCTAATTTGTAAATTTGTTGTGCTGCATGATGAGCCATTTTTAAATTGTGGACTGTATTATAGAAAATATAAAAATACTAAGTTATATACACATATATAAATTTATATATTAATTGAGGCCCCCAAATTTTTCTGGCGCAGGAACGGCCTTCATCTCTGGACTGTGCAATGCTGACTGTTTCAAAAGCATGGGAGTCTCAATAATACGCTGTCAAGTTGCAAATTGCACGTGGTCGGTGAGATTAACCGTCAAATAAAAAAAATCTCTGCGTGTCCTTCGTGGAGTATTAATTATACTATTACAACCAAACAGAATATTTCTCACGAGCTTGTCAGATATGATCAGGACGGTGGCACCCTGATGTCGTTATCCCAATTAAGTGAGAAACATATCATGCTGGCATGCATGTTCCGTACGCAAGATAATCAGGGGTGGCTTAAGGCGTAGACTCCTTTAGATAATTTATTGATAGATTATGATTAGAGTACAAGTAGATTACATCTTAAAAAGAAAAAAATATAAATAATTTAAGATAATCAGCAATATAATTAATAATCAGAAGAACCAGTATTCTTCTTACTTATCAAATAATAAGAATTATTTTATAATTCTAATTATTTTAAATGGCCCATAGTCTAGCTAGACTATGGACTATCTTAAATTTTAGCTCATAAAATACGACCTAAACAGGACAGTTGGACTATTTATTAGAGCATTCACAACGTCTATGTTTCATATAGTACTAAGGGTGTGTTTGGTTGAGCTGTGTTTGTGGGAAAAAGCTGTTGTGGGGTGTAGGCTGTGGAAAAGTTGTTGTGGAAAGTCAGCTGTGAGAAAGCTGAAAGTTGTTTGGCTGAAACAGTTGTGAACAAGCTGCTTTAAGCTGTGAGCTATGTAAAAAATTTAATTTATGAAATTTTATATGGTTGTATGAAATTTGAAATGTCAATTTATAGAATTTTTTATGGTTGTATGAAATTTAAAATGTTAATTTATAAAATTTTGTATTGTTGCGAAGCCAAAAACCAAAAGCCGCAGAAAACAAGTCTAGAGGAGCTTTCACATTTGCACTGCACCAAAAGCTGCTTTTACTAAAAGCTGCTGGTTTGAAATATATCCTTTGGTTTGACTTTTGGTTTCCAGGAAACAAAAGCTGCTCCTGAAAGCCAAACCAGATGGATCCTAAATTGAGATCAGAAAAAATTAGTATTTATGTTCATACCTTTAAGTTTAAGGTAAGCGCACTTTAAGATTCTTTTTTGCTTATAATGTGGTTGTACCGTGTGTAAGACTAGCAACCAGGCTGCATTTAATATTCAACGCTATATTTCCATGCAAATTGTGGATGTCATTACTTTCATAATTGTCCGACGCCCCTAACCATGATGGCCGACGCCCCTAACCCTAATTGTGGTCAGTTGCTTTCATAATCCCTTATCCACCACGGATCCACAATTCCACATGCACCTCTCCCTCTCCCTCTCCCTGTCGCTGTCATGGCCCATGGCTCGATGATCCCCCGCCATCGCTGCCACCGCCACACTCCAAAATCCCCTGACGTTGCCGAAGCTTTGGCCATAAACCCTCCACAATCCACATAATGGTAGCCATGTCACAGTGAGCTAACGACCAAACCATTCCTCTCCATGTGGGCTACTTGACGTCCCCTACACGGGGAGTAGGGATGTGCATAAAAAAACTGAAAACTGAAAACTTAAAATCAAATTGAATCGTACCGAAGAACAGCTAATTTTAGTTTTTTTTTTCTAAAAATTTTGGTTTTTATTTTTAAGAAGTTTTATGTTCGATTTTCGGTTTGACCAAAAAAATCGTATTACCGAATCTTTACCACATTTGTCTCAGCTCTGAAATCTGAAGAATGAATTTGGCCAGCCCACAAGGCTAGAGCCGAGTGATCGCACAACGCAAGTCAGCCGTCCACTCTTCCATGACCGCACGACACCACCTCGCGTCTTATCTCTAATCACGGAGCAGCGCTCTCTTCTTAGCAAATTTAACTATTTGCCACTCATAAGAATGATATATATTCAAATGTCATCCACTTTATTATCTTCAATTATTTGTTATTTTTAATATAAGAATGTTAATTTTTTGCCACTCTACAACCCAAATGTGCCAAATCAGCAGTCATGTCACCATTCTTACCATGTCACCACATGTTCATCCGTCTAGATGGCATTGTCCCCTCCCCATTTACCCAAGCACCACTCCCCGTCAGCCCCAATTGTCGCTCACCGTCGGTCGCCAGCCCTAGCCACCGCTAGCCCCAGTCGCCAGCCGCTCATCGCGCCTACCATGGTGTCGCCTCCGCCAAAACCTCGTGAGCGGGCACTCCGAGCAGCCACAGGCCACGTGGCCCACGCCAGCAGCACGCTAACGTTGTAGTCCCCATCCCCAAGCAACGCACGACACACACCGACATCATCTCGCCCGTGTTAGCGACGTAAGACGAGGACATAGATGGGGAAGAATTGGCAGACTCTAGGCAGGACGACGCCCTGTCCGAGGACGGCGAGGAGCAATTGCTGACAGAGGTAGCGATGGATGAGGCGGAGGTAGAAGACTTCTTTGCGTTATGGGAGATGACGATGTTTTGGCAAAACATTTGGAGCTTGGCATCAACTTAGACGTCGAGTGAGCCGCGAGAGGCGGTGTTGTCGGGGTCGTAGGCGAGCATCACCTCCTCAATGGTGTTGAAGGTTCCAAGCCAAAGCACCACTGATGAGGACCAGAAGAAAGTGTTTGATGCCAACTTCACCATGTGGGTGCGCCCGATGAGGCCGATGACGCCATCAGGACGAACGAACATACATTGACATGGCAAGAATGATAACATTGCTATTGATTTGGCACATTTGGGTTATAGAACGACAAATAATTGAAAGCGATAAAATATATGACATTTGAATATGTGTCATTCTTTAGACTAATATTTAGACTAATAAATAGTTAAATTTTTCCTTTGTCTTGACCCCCTAAAAATCGGTGGAGACTATATGCGCGTACTAAACAGTGTATACTAGTTTTGGATTGTTGAAACGTGTGTAGATTTTTTTATCCAACGTAGATCAGTGGCTCTAGTTTTCAGGCAGATTGAGAGCACCGCGGCTCCGGCTTAGCTCAGTGAAGCCTCCGCTTGTCATACAATTTAGTCAGGAGAATGTCAGGATCACAATTATTGGTAATTTGGTATTCATTGCTAATATTTTTATGCGACAGAGATAGGGTATTGATGCCTGGTACCATCATTAATTATTTTACTTTGTCTTGTAACTTGAAAACATTTTGGCGTTGCTTAGCTGTTATAAAAATAGTAATTGCGTTGTCAAATAAAACATTATTCACAAATTTAGATGTCAGAAACTTTTTTTTTGAGATTTAACCTGCAAAACAAAAGATCAAATACAGAACGGTAAAACTCCCGTGACTCGTTTCTTATATCAGTTTTCTCGTGGCTCATTTTTCACATCAGCTTTCCCACGACTCATTTCTCACATCAGTTTTTCCTATTACAGTGGAGAGTGCGAGAGGCTGGGAGGAGGGTACTTGGGCTGGAGGGCAGCGACGCCTGCACGGTGGAGATTGGAGAAGGTTCACCCTTCGCCGGTTCGGCGCTGGAGGGCTGGATTTGGTGGCAGTCAGGCTGGTCCTATGTCTCGTGCAGGAGCAGCAGCGGTTAGGTAGGGCCTGTTTGGTGTTTGGTTCCAATATTTTTAGAGCAGATACAATTTAGGATCTATTTAGTAAAGTTTTGGATTCTAAAATCCATAATGAAACTAGAGTGGAGTACTTGAAGTTGGTTAAATCCCGCTCCACCACCATAGTTCATTTTTTGGAGTTCTCTCAATAAGATCTACTCCTTAGGAAAATTGTTTTACTTAACTCTAACTTCATAGGACAAAGAAGTTAGAACTGGAGTGCTTCCAAACACACACTTAGTTTCAATAAATCCTGAAGCTAGAGCTGTTGATTGATTAACGATATTTAGTTAAATAATTTAGTTTTTATTTTATAATAAAAAATAAATTATGTTATTATATTATACAAATAAATATCAGATTCGTCTAAATTTTAGAGTTGTAGGGCCTGTTTGGAACAACTCCACTCTCTTAAAATTTGCTCCACTCCACGGAATTCACTCAGAATCAGGCCTAGAGTGGAGTTGCTGCTTCACTGTAGAGTATTTGCACTTGTTTGGCTTGCGGAGGGAATTCAGATTCAAGAATAGTAGAATTTGGTAGAAATGTATTATTTTACCCCGGAGTTTATTCATAAATCTCCAATTATATTATTTTTCATGTCCATTATGTAAAACATATTAAATTAGTACTCCCTCCATTAACTTTTAAACAACGTCGTTGACTTTTATCACAAACTTTGATCATTTATCTTATCAAAAAAATTATGTAAATATACAAAAATATAAGTTATAATTGAAGTACCTTCAATATTAAAACAAATTATAACAAAATAAATGTTATTTCATTTTTTTTGAATAAGACGAATAATCAAAATTTGTGATAAAAGTCAACAGTAACATTTAAAAAGTTAATATAGATAGCACTAAATGAAAAAGTAATAAATATCAACTAAAAAGTGAATCGATAAGTTTATAATATCATTGGTGGGTAAATTACCCCAAACTCCACGTTTTGTTTTAAAAACTGAATCCGCAGAGCACCTCCTGAGGTGCTCCACAAAAAACGTGGAGCGGAGTCGTGGATCTGCATTTTTCGCGGATCCAAAAACTGAGATCTGAACCTGTTTGGCTAGGTGTTTATGGAGCAGAGCTATAAAACGTGGAGCAGAGCAGTCCCAAACAGGGCCGTAACTGTTCCAAATAGTCGCATCTCTTTCGCTGCTAGGGTTTATTCACTCTTTGGCTGGGTGCACGGGCTGGGCCAAAATTTTTAGCAGATCACGCAACATTTAGTCGTGATTAGTCGGATGATAGTCGAGCTGATCGCATTGGAGGAGCTGATTGGTGAAAAATTTCTTATAAGGCCGACTAGTCGTGACTATTTGTCCGACTTGTAATCACTGCATTATTTTGAAACTTAGCTTATATTTTTCAAGTGAATTAGGTCGAAGAATAGTCCAAGTTAAATAACTAAGGATGTATACTTTACGCCCCGGAAATATCGTGCTAGTCTAGTGTTCCACTTCTAACTATAAAACCAGACATTTTTTCCACCCTTAGGCCTATTCTAAAGCAGTTAATACTTGTCTCCTTTCTGAGATGATTTTAGAAATGCACAGTATTCAACTAACACACATAAATCAGGACAGAAACATGATTAAAGATACGAAACAGAAACAGGGACTTTTCGTCGGCTAAAATAATTTTCATCGGTTTTTTCAAAAGTCGACGGAAGTTATTTAACTTCATAAATTAACTTTTGTCAGGCCACAGAAGTTAAAAGGATCCACTCTGTCTGACTGGGAATATATCCTTTAACTTCCGTCAGCTAGCATTAAAGTCGACGAAAGTTAGTCGGCTTTAATATTGGTCGACAAAAGTTAAGCATATGTTTTCACCATCCGCGCCCGTACATGAAAACCTAACTCCGTATGTGTGCCGCTGCTCCCACCTCGCCGCTGCTTCTCTGCTCGCTCAAATAGAGAAGAACAACAGAAAAAGACAGCGAGTACAGGTATATATAGTGCCTTATTCATTCTTTGTTTGAGAAAACATATGGCAAACGTAACTCGAAGGCTTCAATGCTCAGCAAAATGATTACTTTTTGCTAATTAAAACTGCTAATAGTTATCTTAGAGAGAATAACAGCCCTTCTACACTGCAAACATTGCCACGCAGGAAAAATATTGCCTACAGTCTGTTAACAAGTTCCATTATTTCCTTTTTTCCTTTTTTTTGCATTAAAAGAATCGCAAAAGGTGAAAACGTAGTCGATCACAAGCTGAAACTTTTGCTCTTATATAGTGGACCAAGAAAGATGAAACCCATACGTCTCTTCCGAAAAAATTGATAATTTGTCAGATGTGCACTTTGATTATGATGTCACTTCCGAGACTAACATATAGGATCACGAGTCAATGACAGTAGACTCAGATGACAAAATTACGAAATCACTTCTTGAAAGTGGCAAATTATTAAATCTCCCAATCTCTTCCGCTAGAGTTTGGGATGACGGGATATCATAGACCCTGCAGGATACTTATCCAGACGGGTTTTAAGGCTCTTCTTATCTGCTAGATGTGGCTAAGCCAGTTCTAGAAGGAATCGAGATCCCCTACAATTGGGAGAGGTAGTAAGCTTTTCTATACTGTCGGATTTCAATCTGATAGGTGTTAGAGGTGTCGGAGGGAATGTTAGAGGGAGCTTTGCATGTGGTGGGACTCATCTCCGCAACATTAGAGATAAATCTACACCACTAGATTCGTATCAGACTACGCAGATCGCGACTGCAGAGGACAGTTGGGAGAATAATTGTACAGATCCCTGCGTAGTAAAATATGCCTCCATGCGTCCAATACCATTGAAATAAAATGTCCTTCCAAGTTCCAAGGTTTATTTTGCAAGTAGAATTGCGCCCTGATGTATCCAGTTTTGTCCCGTTCATCAATGTTTTTGTGGCACGGAGTGTTTAAGAGGGAATTTTTTATATAAGTATTGGAAATAGAAAAAAAACACTCATCGATAGAGCATTTCATACCCTGCCGATCGATATTCCACAATCCAGAAAAAGTTTAATGCTTAAAACATGAGTATCGTATCTGCTCTTGTGGCGAATTCCGTCGAAACATTTTTATAAATAGACATGCAATTCCAGTTGGGCCGGGCGTCCGGTCATATTTGAGTTTATTTATACTCGACGGTAAGAGCAACTCCAACATAGTTCTTACATAAGTCTTCAAATTAATTTTTGAATATTTGTATTTATATTTAAAAATTTAAGTATAGTCATTCGTTGTTAAATAATAAATAATTTATTATGTATTGTGTTTTTATTAAATATATGTGCATAGTATGTGAAAAATGGTGGAAGTTAAAAACAGAGGTATGTTTTGAGAGCAGCTAAAGTAGAACCTATAAAACAGATCTCTCAAAAATATGAGTTTTGATTTAAGGACTATTGCACGGTTGTTTTAAATAACTACAATTTGAGAATCAACACGGAGATGCACATAATTAACAGCAGTATTTTATTTATTCTCGATCGTGTGCAGGCATAGCAACGGAAAGAGATACACACATATACGATTGATGAGCGTTTGCACGCATCTCTTTCAAACAACAGCAACACTTGTAAAATTGATGACCACTACTGTTGTATGCTTAATTAGTTGCATCCCTTAATTTATTGTGCACTTGCACGTGTCTGCTGACGACTCGATCTGCGTGTGTTTGTCAGGCGAACGCGTCGCGAATCGGCACGCCACGTTCAATTGATAGAGGGAGAGGAAAGAACAGTTGGATTTCTCTATTGTTCACGTCCTGAACGGGCCTCGCGTTGTTCTCGAAACCCTGCAAATAAAAACAAGAGAAATAAAATAAAATCGTCCTAAGTTTAAAACAAACTGTAAGCTAGCAGCTAGGTTTATATAATTATATGGCCAGTACGTCTTGACCCCTCCTATGTTCGTTAATATATATTTTTAGTGAGCTTACGTCGAGCACGGCTGCCCTGAGAAGTGCAAGCTGGTCGAACGATACAGTGCGCACCTGGAAACAAGAGAGAGGAAAAGGAACATGTTTCATTGAACCAAACAAAATAGAACGAGATGCATTATTTCTTTTATCTATAAAGCTTGTTACATTATTCCTTAATATAATTCTTATTACAAATTAACGCTAATATTTAAATACCGAAAGAGTGCTATAACGCCAAGAAACCAAGATAGCATCAAGGAACAGACAAATTGTAAAAGGTTAAACCTGTTAATATACATACCTCCTTGATAATAGTCCAGGTGACCCCCTCAGTGCAAGGTGGTGTTGTGAAAGAGCCCATAAAACGGTAGTAAATATTGTCCAGCGGTCCTTTGGCTATGTTTGGATCTACTCCGCCGTGGACTAGCACCTCCTTGTCTTTTTGGTTTGCTATCTTTCTAATGTAGGGCTCCAACTGTATTATAGATTTATGTAGTGATAAACTCAGTTAATACTGCAAAATATACGGTTAATTATGACTGTCTGTCGTCAGTGAAGTTTTTATGCTTGTCAGATCAAAATCATGTAGGTATTTATGAATGGAGTAATATACAGTAGTTTTGCTGCCCTGCGAATTATATTATGTACAAAAATACCTTGTAAAGGAATTTGTCTCGCCGGAAGCCGACGTCGTAGAGGATGCCGATGACCGCGGCCTCGTTCTGGGCGTTGAGATGGACCATGTGCAGCTCCATGTCATACCTCCTGTCGTCGATGGTGTGCTCCGACGGCGTGTGCCAGTGCATCTGACGGAGATGGTACGCCGTGCTGTTGATCACCAGGCTACCGGCGTCGCCGTCGAACCTCACCTTGATTTCGTTGCCGTGGTTGACGACGGAGGCCTTTGCGTTCTGGTAGGTGTAGTTGAGGTAGCCGAGGCCCGGCGCCAGCGTGAGCTGCAGGCTGTCTAGGTTGATCGGCGACTGCCTCTTTCACTACTACAAACTGTCACTGTAGTGGCGTTGGGCAAAACCACTGTAGTGGCGGGCCATTAGATGCCCGCCACTACAGTTGCTGGTGCTGACGGCAGCACCAGCGCCCGCCACTATTGCTGGTAAAGTAGTGGCGGTCGGTGATGACGTCAGCCCGGACCGCCACTAATGTACCAATAGCAGTGGCGGGCGCTTGTGCTGCCCGCCGCTGCTAAGATGGCCGCCACTAAAGTAATGATGACATCACTTGCGACCGCCACTACTATTCTAGCTATAAATGCGCAGCGTCTTCCTCCCCGAGCTCTACTGGAGTTCGCATTCAATTTTGTCCGTACAATGGCGACAAAAATCTAGATAAAGAGGGGGGAGGCTTTGTTTTCGTTTCTTTTGAAGGATTTCATTCTAGGAGGTAAATCCATTCCGAATCTCACATTTATTTTGTATTTAATCATGTATACAATGAGTTATTATCGTTTTTCTAATTTAGGGTTTGTGAATAGAAATTTTCAAATAATCTTCCATTTACGGTGTTACCTTCTCCCAAATGAACAAATATGACCCTCCTCACAATTATTCATCACTTGTATATTGATTTACGTCATTTTAATCTCTTTTTTAATTTGATTTATGATTATAGATCTAGAGTTATGTTGTTTGGAGAGAGAGATAGAGAAACCAATATAGTTAATTTATTTAATAATTTTTTTTGCTTAATAAGTAGTTTTAATTAAAGCATTGAGGATTTTTAATTAATGTTGTTATGAGCGATAATAAATCAATATATTTTCAATTTGTAAATTAATAAAATTAACAATAATGATTTTATTAATATTTTTTCAAATAATATATGTTTTAGATGGAGCACAGGTCCTGGATGTACTCGTCCAACGACGGAGATGTGGTGGCATATTTTAACAGAGTAACTGAATTTACTGAAGCTGCCGCACAATATGCTTCCCGTCAGAGTGAAGAGGCAATATATTGTCCTTGTAAAGTTTGTAAAAACGAAGCGATGTATCCGTGTTCTGATCGTGAAACCATACGATTTCACTTGTTGAAAAATGGTTTCGTGAAGAACTATTATATATGGACGAAACACGGTGAGATGGGCCAAAATCCTCCTGAAGATTCTGATGTGCCGCAAGATGCTCATCAACATAGAAGAGGTTGTGATCATACATCCGACATAACACATGATGATGTTGATCAACATGATGATGATGACGCCTTTGATGTGGAGGAACTGATGCGAAATATTGCGCCTGAGGTGTTGTTGCAGAGAACTACAACCAAAGGATACGATAACTTTGAAGCACTTGACAAAGCATCAAAAAACCTTCTTTACGAGGAACGCCACGGATGCGATAAGCAGTATACTGTGTTGTACACAATTCTTGAGCTTATGAAACTGAAGGCCAGCAATGGATGGTCTGACACCAGTTTTTCAGATCTTTTACAACTCCTAAAAAAGGTTTTGCCAAAACCCAATGGTTTACCATCTGATACGTACCAAGCAAAGAAGATGATTTGTCCGTTGACTTTGGGCGTTCAGAAGATTCATGCATGCCCGAACCACTGTATCCTATATCGAAAAGAGTATGGATTGTTAGAGAGATGTCCGCAGTGCAACGCGAGTCGATACAAACGTCCAAATGACTGTGCGGAGGACTACAATGACCACCAGAAGAAGAATAATAAGAGGTTGCAGAAGAGGAATAAAAATGTTATTGAAGACCATCCTGGAAAAAAGATGGAGAGGAAAGTTCCGGCCTTAGTAATGTGGTACCTACCGGTGATTGATCGCTTGAAACGTATGTTCTCTAATCCTAGAGATGCTGAACTATTAATCTGGCATTTCGCTGGGCGAAAGAAGGACGGAAAACTTCGGCACCCTGCGGATGCTAGGCAGTGGAAATCATTTGACTTGGCCCATCCAGATTTCTCGGACGATCCTAGAAATATCAGGATGAGACTTAGCACGGATGGAATGAATCCCTTCGGTGAGATGAGGAACCCACATAGTACGTGGCCAGTCTTTCTATGCTTGTTCAACATTCCATCATGGTTGTGCCATAAAAGAAAATACCTTATGCTCACTACTCTAATTTCTGGTCCAAAACAACCTGGCAATGACATTGATATCTTTCTAGAACCTTTGATGGAGGATATGAAACGTCTATGGAAACATGGTGTCTGTGTGTGGGATGAGCACAAGAAAGAGCACTTCAATCTAAGAGCCATAATCTTTTGCACCATAGCTGACAACCCAGGACGCATGTCCCTAACAGGACAGGTTAAAGGAAAGACAGCATGTGTAGTGTGTGTGGACCAGACAGAATCTATGCATCTTCCATCATTCGTTAAGACGATATATATGCGACACCGCAGATTTTTACCAAAAAACCACAAATATCGAAGAAATAGGAACCATTTTGACGGTACAATCGAGCTTGGACAGCCTCCACGAAATCGAGATGGCAAATTTCTATTCGAAATGGTAAAGAATATCAAAGTTGTTTTCGGAAAGAAGAGGAAGAAATCTGAAAAAATTTCAAAGGACGCTCCATTTAAAAAGCAGTCGATCTTCTTTAGATATTTGCCCTATTGGAAGGAGTTGGAGATTGGTCATGCTATCGATACAATGCACGTTGAGAAGAATGTCTTCGAAAGCACTATCGGTATTTTGTTAGACATACCGGGCAAATCAAAAGATGGACTCAAAGTACGAAGGGACCTTCAAACTCTCGGAATTAGACCCGAGCTTCACCCACAGGAAAGGGCCAATGGAAAATTTTTCCTTCCGGCTGCTAGCTATAACCTCACAATTGACGAGAAAAGATCAATCTGCAGGTGTCTACATGGAATTAGAGTTCCAACAGGATTCTCAACGAATATAAAGAATATTGTCTCCGTAGCAGATTTGAGGATGAGCGGCTACAACACTCATGATTGTCATGTTATGCTTGGGCTATTCCTCGCCATCGCAGTAAGAGGAGTCAAACATTCATTTCTGAAGATGGTGATAACACGCATGTGTCACTTCTTCAATGTCATATCAAAGAAGGTGATCGACACTGAAGAGTTAAATGAATTACGTAAACAAATGAGGGAGACTATGTGTCAGCTTGAGATGTGCTTTCCTCCTTCATATTTTGATATTATGGAGCACTATATGATACATATAGCAGACCAAATCTTTGTTCTCGGTCCAACGTACCTGCACAATATGTATGCGTACGAGCGTCTAATGGTTATCTTCAAGGGTTACGTACGAAATCGTGCTTATCCAGAGGGTTCCATGATAGAGGGCTACACGACTGAGGAAGTCATTGAGTGCTATGCAGATTACATAAGAGATGGAAGACCAATAGGAGTTCCCGTGTCGCGGCACCATGGAAGACTCACCGGTAAAGGAACTAAAGGCAGGAAAATCATACGAGACAATAGTTATCAAAGAATAAGAGAATCACATTACAGTGTAATGCATCAGTTGGCGATTATGAGACCATATGTTGAACAACACCTACAAGAGCTTCGTGAAAAGAATGAAGATCACGATGAACAATGGATTATGAAAGAACACAAAATTTATTTCACATCATGGCTGAGGGATCTAAACCTTTCGATCGGAGAAACCGACGAAGAGATGATGATAAATAAATTGTCTTACGGTCCATTGAGCATGGTTAAAACATGGCAAGCGTATGACATCAATGGTTTCACATTCTATACCAAAGCAAAGGATCAAAGGAGTCAGCGCCAAAATAGTGGTGTCAGAGGAGAAGCAGAAGATAGCACTGGACAAAAGAATGCTTACTATGGATACATCGAAGAAATATGGGAACTTAACTACGGGAACTCTATAGAAATCCCTGTATTTAAGTGTCAGTGGGTGAGACATCCAGAAGGTGTGGAGGTGGATGATTACGGGTTTACGATAGTTGACCTTAATAAGGTGGCTTATAAAGATGACCCTTGGATACTCGCTCAATCCGTGGCACAAGTATTTTACATACTTGATCCTAAAGATGAGAAAAAATACATCGTTGCTCCAGGAAAACAAAGAATTGTTGGAGTTGATGGAGTCGAAGACGAAGAAGAATACAATCAGTTTGATGAGGTGCCGTTTTTCGTTGACATATCAAGGATCAATGTGGTTGAAGCAAAACTGTCATTTGGTAGTGTGATTCCTTATCTACGCACCAATGGCGATGGAAAATTAGTTCAAGGCTAGATCATTTATGTTTAGTTGTAAAATCAATTATGTCATTTATTATTAAAACATTTTCAAGATCAAATGAGGATTGAGTGTTGTGAATTATTTCATGTCTTGTAGTTCAAATTGAACTTTTTTGACTTTGATCATAAAAACATACTTAATGAAATAAAAACAGTACACTAAGGGAGAAAAAGTAAAGTGAGGCATAAAAATACATATTTTCTAAATTTGATAAGTTATGATGTATTTTTATTGTTAAAAAAATCAAGTTCAAACTAGAATTTAATTATGAATAAAAAAGTCATGAAAATTAGAATAGAAATGTAAAAAAAATGTTTGGATGCTAGCAGCAAGGTTCGAACCTCAAACCGCCTGCAGGCAGCAAGGTTCGAACCTCGAACCGCATGGCACCAAAGCAACCCCCGCACCACTGCGCTACTAGGTCTTTCTCGACTTGAGTGGCAACGTATGCTAGATAACCCCACCAGCGTCGGATTAGTAGTGGCGGGCAGGATGACGTCACCAGCCGCCACCGTTATCCTTTTAGTAGTGGCGGGCATGCTGACGTCATCATGCCCGCCACTACTAAGACACCTATATATACTTTCCACTCCAGCCGTCCGAAAACCTAGTTTCATTTTCTAAACCCTAAACTCGCCCCCCTCCTCCCGTCGCCGCCGTCGACGTCCCGGAGCACGTCGCCGCTGCCCTCCGCCCGTCGCCGCCTTCCTCGGAGCCCGTCGGCGCCGCCCGTCGTCGCCGCCATCCAGTCGATCAGTAAATAATTATTAACCTACTTCTTTATTTGGTCTTATTTTATTCGAGCTTAGGGTTAAAATGATGGAGGATTGTTATATTAATTTATGCGTGGTAATATAATTTAGTATAATATTACTAGTAGAATGCACTAACAATAATTTCCACTATAACAATAATTTTTTTTAATGTACTGTAAAAAATTTCTGAGAAAAAAATTTCCACTATAACAATAATTTTTTTAATGTACTATAAAAAATATCTGAGAAAACAAATTTCCACTATAACAATAATGTTTTTTAATGTACTATAATATTACTAGCTTAGGGTTTTTAATGTTATAATATCAATGTGACAAAAAAATGCAGATGGCTCCTCCTAAGATTGAACCAACAAACAGTCGATCCTCAGACTCTACATCAAGTGGCGTGTGTGAGGTTTGCAAATGCGGTAAACATAAGGTACATGATGGTATAGTTTGCAGTTGTTTGGCGAAGAAAGTGATTCTCATAATGGACTCCGACTCGGAGGACGACTCGCGATCGCCGCAACCAGATAGGGTAAGTGTTGTGCTACGGAAGAATGATGAGACAACCGGTGGTAGAGGGAAACATGTCGAGGCTAGCGGTGGAAAAGGGAAGCATGTAGAGCAATGCGGCAGCAAGAGGATGAAGGAGGCAAGATCCTCTTTTTATGCAAATTTTATATTTTATCATCCAATTCAATCATTGATAATAAGTTGTTCTCACTATCGTCGCCGCGTGTATTTTCTTGTTCAGGAACATGGAGAGAAGTTTAGACTGCCTGATGATGCCGAGTTGGTTGAGGATTGGCAAGTTGAGGCTTTTAATCTGTTTAACCAGAAATAGGTTGGGTTTGTGCCGAGGAAGAAGAAGAAGCTCCAAACCATATCTTTCCTTTGGGTTTGACCAGTAGTGCGTTTCGATGTGTAAGCTGGTTTCCCCAGCCTGGACTTGTGTTTGTTTACTTGGTTTCAAATAAACATGATGTGTCAAAAGCGAGCCCCCGCACCACCGCGCTACAAAAGTCTCGATCATATCGTAACAACATGTAATAAAAACACACTTAATAATAAAAACAGTAAACTAAGGGAGAAAAATACCAATTTTTGCAATTAGAATATTGGTGTTGTATTTTTATTGTACAAAAAGTTTCAATTTCAAAGGAAGAATAAACTATAGATAAGTTATGATGTATTTTTATTGTACATGTTTATTAATGAAAAAAAAAGTAAAGTGAGGCATAAAAATACATATTTTCTAATTTGATAAGTTATGATGTATTTTTATTGTTAAAAAAACAAGTTCAAACTAGAATTTAATTATGAATAAAAAGTCATGAAAATTAGAATAGAAATGTAAAAAAAAATGTTTGGATGCTAGCAGCAAGGTTCGAACCTCAAACTGCCTGCAGGCAGCAAGGTTCGAACCTCGAACCGCATGGCACCAAAGCAACCCCCGCACCACTGCGCTACTAAGTCTTTCTCGACTTGAGTGGCAACGTATGCTAGATAACCCACCAACAGCGGATTAGTAGTGGCGGGCATGATGACGTCACCAACCCGCCACCGCTATCCTTTTAGTAGTGGCGGGCATGCTGACGTCAGCATATGCCCGCCACTACTATACTTTTTTCCACCCGCCCAGACTAAACCCTAGTAGTGGCGGTCGGTGACGTCAGCGGCCCGCCACTACTATGTCTTTGCCCGCCACTACTACGATAAATATCAGTGGCGGGCAAGATGACATCAGCGTGTGCCCGCCACTGCTAATCCACCTATATAAAAGTTTCGCTCCCGCGTCTAAAACCCTAAGCCCTAATCTTCTCCTGCCAGTTACTACCGCTCCCAGTGCCCGCGCCGCCACCATTGGAGCCCGTCGTTGTCGTCCCCGAAGCCCGTCGCCGCCATCTCGGAGCCGTTGGTGTCCCCGGACCCCTCACCGCCACCTCGGAGCCATCGCTGCCGTCCCCGTCCTCGACGCACGCCGCCATCCCCGTCCCGGAGCCCGCGCCGCCACCCTCGGAACCCGTTGCCGTCGTCGCCCCGAACTCCGCCGGAGCCCACGTCGCTGTCGCCAGACCCCGCGCCGCCGTCCCCGTCCCCGGTGAGTACTTTCCGGGCATCCTCTTTTTCATCCCTCAAGCATATGCTTGTTAGTTCGGATTAACTAGATGTGGACTCTCTGGCACTGGAATGCGTAGTCATTTTGTCGTTTTTGTTTGTGTTGAAACACACTGCTTGATTTGCAGCTTGATGCTGTGTTTTACTGAACTGAATAGTGCACTTCGAATTTGAGGTATTATCCACCAAACTGAAAATGTATTCTACAAGAATTGCAGAGTCAGATTAGGTTTGCAATGCAACCTTTGCAGACCTAATGGAGTAGTAAAACATCACTGACAGTTGAAGCTCCAGGTTGTTTGAGATTAAACATAGTTGAGTGCTTCTGTGCCTGTTCCATGTTTTGCATATATTTCTTTCAGAACAAGGTGTACACAACTAACTACACCGTAACATGGACTAGGTAGTGTGCAGCAAAGTAGGAAATATTCTTGAGAAAATGGAGGGAATTGTTGATAGTATAGAGCAATGATTGGCAAACTCTTCCTAATATATGATTGTTTAGCTAACTAAACGAGCAGAAGAAACGGTAATAGTCTACTTATCTGGTTTCTGCTCACCCACCTACCTGAACTTGAATATACTAGTGCTCGAAACTTGTGATTTTTTTGGTTAGAAATAACATGTTAATCAGCCAGCACTGCTGAAACTTGTCGGTGTCATATGAATACAGTACTACGTCTGCTCTTAAAAAATGAGGGAGTGAGTTGAAGTTGGTTTTCTCATGCATGCTCAGCTCCATGTCAGAATGTGACCATCGTTTCGTATGATCGGAAATAATATCCTAACACCCTGTCCAGATGGTCAGAGATGCATACGTACGTAGATAGACAGATAGATACATACATTCTAACCATAGTTGTTATGGCGGCGCGGCGAGGCGAGGCGCCAAACCACCTTCACAACTTTTAGGCGAGTATGGCGTGCGGTGAGGCGACGCCATATTCACTTTATAGAAATGACATGGCAATAGTATTGCACAATTGTATTGGGAATAAATATGAAAACACCATTAATTTATCATCACTTAATACTAATTAGGTAACTTTAGGTCACTAATAGATTAATGTTTACCAGTCACTGATAGCTGGTGTAGTGATCAATTGACTAGAGATTAAGGGTTAATCATGAAATTAACTGAATTAACTGATAAACTAAAACACTTTTTCAATATGTAATTATAGAAAAAAACTGTGCACAGTGCTACTCTGTTGGCTTGTTGGGGCAGCATGGCACATACTTTTTGAAACCTGCCTTTTGCCATGCTTTTCTCCATCCCTCTCTTCCTTTTTCTCACTTTGTCCATCTCTCTTTGTTTCTCCCCTCACTTTTCTCCATCCCTCTCTCTGTTTTTTCACTTTCCTCCTGGTTCCACGCCTCACTCCCTCCCCTCTCCCGCTGTCTCTTCCCCTCCTCAGACCCCAGTTCCCCACTCCTCTCACAGCGGTCGGCAGACTCATGCCGGCGCAGATCTGGCGGCAGCGACCGGGCGGCGGCGACCGGGCGGCGATGACTGGGCGGTGGCCGGGCAGAGATGGCGATGTGGATCCAAGCAGTGGGGTGCAGATCTAGGCGTCTCGGACGTGGATCGGATCTGGCGTTGTCTCCTCGTCAAGCCATCACAGCTGTCGTGTGTCGTCCATGTGAAGCAATAAGGCGTCCGCACGACGCCAAACAAGATGAGGCGGGCGCCATACTCGCCGAGGCAGACGCCACACTCACTTGTGGCAAGTCGTCGCCCGTGGCGTTCGCCGGCGATCGCCTGGACGCCTAATCGTCGATTAGGCGACGATTAGGCGACGCCTTAACAACTATGATTCTAACATCCATGTGTGCTTCATGTGTGCTTCACGTGTCGGCGCCAAACTCCGCACATCGCTCCCAAAGCCCACGCCACCCTCGGCTACCCTTGAAATCATTGCAAGGTGTTTAGATAATTAAGTTTGTTTAAATTCTGATTTCTTGATTAGACATAAAGATTAAATAGCAAGTTTGTGATGTACTCTTTAATTTGACTCATTGGAGCTAAATCTAGTTCTTGAGTGAAGTCTTCTATATCTAAGTTATGCCATGAGAAATATTGCATACCACATTACCACTTTTTTAGAACAACTTTTAGAGGCCTATGATGCAAATTGTAATTGAGTTATCTCATGTATGTCATCAAGCCGTGAGACACATCCATTCCGGTCAACAACTTCTTTCTCGTGTTGCTGACAGGGAATGGATGTGCTCACGGTTCCATGGCAGCCATGAACATTTTGAAAAGCTACACAAAATATGCTGAGGCCTAAACAACACTGTGACCAGTTTACTACCGCTATTATTTCTAAGGCTACTATATACTAATCCTCAAGTTCATGCATCTGGCTGAAGGCCAACATTAGATTCTGCAATTCTTTTTAGGGGCCTATGATGCAAATTGTTATTGAGTTATCTCATGTATGTCATCAAGCCGTGGGACACATCCATTCCGGTCAACAACTTCTTCTTTCTCGTGTTGCTGACAGGGAATGGATGTGCTCACGGTTCCATGGCAGCCATGAACATATTTGAAAGACAACACAAAATATGCTGAGGCCTCAACAACACAAGAGAGAGAGAACAACACAATCTCCTAACTTGAGGATTAATATAGTAGCTTCAGAAGTAATAGCTCACTACTGTAGCCAAGAAGAGTGTTCATACATTTTCCACCTTTGACACTGTGATCAGTTTACTACTGCTATTATTTCTGAGGCTACAGTAGTAAACTGATCACAGTGTCAAAGGTGGGAAATGCATGAAAAATCTTCTTGGCTACAGTAGTCAGCTATTACTTCCGAAGCCACTATATTAATTCTCAAGCTAGGAGATTGTGTTGTTCTCTCTCTTTAGTTTTGTTGATACCTCAGCATATTTTGTGTTGTTTTTCCCTCTAATGTTCCATGGCAACAAAATATGCTGAGGCCTCAACGACATTGTGATCAGTTTACTACCGCTATTATTTCTAAGGCTACTATATACTAATCCTCAAGTTCATGCATCCGGTTGAAGACCAACATTAGATTCTGCAATTCCTTTTAGAGGCATATGATGCAAATTGTTATTGAGTTATCTCATGTATGTCATCAAGCCGTGTGACACGTCCATTCCTATCAACAACTTCTTTCTCGTGTTGCTGACAGGGAATGGGCGTGCTCACGGTTCCATGGCAGCCATGAACATTTTGAAAAGCTACACAAAATATGCTGAGGCCTAAACAACACTGTGACCAGTTTACTACCGCTATTATTTCTAAGGCTACTATATACTAATCCTCAAGTTCATGCATCTGGCTGAAGGCCAACATTAGATTCTGCAATTCCTTTTAGGGGCCTATGATGCAAATTGTTATTGAGTTATCTCATGTATGTCATCAAGCCATGAGATACATCCATTCCTATCAACAACTTCTTTCTCGTGTTGCTGACAGGGAATGGATGTGTTCATGGTTCCATGGCAGACATGAACATTTTGAAAAGCTACACAAAATATGCTGAGGCCTCAACAACATTGTGTTCAGTTTACTACTGCTATTATTTCTAAGGCTACTATACTAATCCTCAAGTTCATGCATCCGGTTGAAGACCAACATTAGATTCTGCAATTCCTTTTAGAGGCCTATGATGCAAATTGTTATTTAGTTATCTCATGTATGTCATCAAACCATGTGACACATCCATTCCTATCAACAACTTCTTTCTCGTGTTGCTGACAGGGAATGGATGTGCTCATGGTTCCATGGCAGCCATGAACATTTTGAAAAGCTACACAAAATATGCTGAGGCCTAAACAACACTGTGACTAGTTTACTACCGCTATTATTTCTAAGGCTACTATATACTAATCCTCAAGTTCATGCATCTGGCTGAAGGCCAACATTAGATTCTGCAATTCCTTTTAGGGGCCTATGATGCAAATTGTTATTGAGTTATCTCATGTATGTCATCAAACCATGTGACACGTCCATTCCTATCAACAACTTCTTTCTCGTGTTGCTGACAGGGAATGGGCGTGAACATGGTTCCATGGCAGACATGAACATTTTGAAAAACAACACAAAATATGCTGAGGCCTCAACAACACTAGAGAGAGAAAACAACACAACATCCTAACTTTAGGATTAATATGACATCAGACCTTTTTTGCATAACCAAAATTCTGATACATTAGCATCTTCATATGAATAGTTTATCTATGGCGGAAGAAGGACGTTCCATCGAGGAGCTCATCTACGAGTCTCCCGCAAAAACAAATAAAGAGGGTTCATCTGAAGGATCCTCCGATAGCGAATCTTCGTACCACTCTCCGGAGAATGAACATCCAATGGAGCCTAGGAAGAAGAGAACGAGAGAAGACGCCAATGAGGATTACATTCCTGAAGCTCAAGCGGAGGTAATTATTACGTTAGTAACAAGTCAGAGCAGCTTCTAACCGAGGATTACATTCCTGAAGCTCACATTGTCTATCATCGTAGGATCGTCCAAAGCGAGGAAGCAAGCGTCGATTATTCCAAAGCGAGAAAAGAACAACTATTGTCCCAGCTATTGAGTCAGCTGAGCGAACAGATGTTGAGCCCGCTGCCACAACATCGTCTGCAAATGCGAAGAGGAGAGGGAAACGGGAGAAGAACAAGCTACATACAGCTATCTATGAGGTTGAAGAAGTGCATGTTGATGGGGCTCCAAAGAAGCCAAAAGAAATCACAGCGAAGTGGCGTAACGACTGTGGATGTCTCGCCAGGGAGCGATGTAAGATAGTTTGGAAAAATTGGAAGACTGTCCCTGAAGCTACAAAGAACGAATTGTGGCAGCATATAAAAGCGCATTATAAATTCCCGGAAGACCGCTTAGAAGACGCTAAAGCTGCCACATTGAAGACTATCGGGAAGGCTCTCCGTACATTTAGGACTAAACTGAACACACAATACCTTCAGAAAGATGAGTCGCCACTCAACGACTACGGCTTTATAACGCCAAATGAATGGAATGAATTCAAAATGCAGCATTGCTCCGAAGAAGCCAAACAAGAGAGCATAATGTTCAAAGAACTTAATAAGAAGAATAAGTTCCCCCATAAACTTGGGCCAGGTGGATATAAGGCTAAGGAGGATGAGTGGAGTAAAAAGGAGGAGGAGGACCGTGCGGCTGGGTTACCTGAACAATTTTCAGGTGCTGATCAGCGCACTAAGAGATGGCTCCTAGGTCGAGCTAAAAAAACACCCGAGGGCCAATATATGCTCTCCGACTCACGGACTAGTGAAGTATTCCAGAAAGCACAGGAAATCGCTGAGTTGGAGAAGACTGGAAAGTTCAAGCCCGAGGGATGTAATGACCAGCTTACATCTGCTCTCGGAAACGAGGAACATCGAGGGCGCACCCGAGGTGTCTCTTCTATAGCACCCTGGAAAAATACTTTCAAGAAACAGGAGGGTGCCACATACAAGAAGCGTCAAGCACGCACAGACGACGCCGCAGAGCGCCGTGCAGAGTGGGAGCGACACTTTTTTGAATTTATTAACGAGAATCCAAACATAATGCAGGCTGCAGCTGGACAAATAATTGTGCCAGAGGTACGACTCGACGTACCAAGCAGTGTTGGCTCAGTACAAGACAAATTTCCTGTAAATTATATTAAAGAGGACACACCCTGCAGCCTGCATGTACCGATAGGGCGCAAAGGGCATTCCCAAGAGGCTGCACGAGGCATTGCTATGCCTGGGGATTTATTTCACAATCGGCCTATTCCTGCTGACTATACCAAGGTTCAGGTCAATGAGATCACCAACGACAGATTTATTAATGACCCATTGGATCTTCCAATGCCTGATGAGGGGATTGAGACAATCGGAGATGCTCTAAATAACTTTGTCCTATGGGCGAGCCGAGATATCAAATTACTGCAGACAAGTTCTCAGAGTAAATCACCTATTGTCTCATCACAATCCCCCGCATATCTTTCATCTCAGGATGTGCAAAATATAGGATCATTATCACCTGTTGATGAGCGTGAAATAGAGGAAAAGGCAGAGGAAGAGCCAGTGCCCAATAAAGTGGCAGAAGTGATAGAATCGAAAGTGACTTCTGATCCTCAAGTGACAAAGCTAGTGCCAGTGCTTGAGCCCACTGATGAGCCCAACACAAATGTGCCAGAGCCAGATCAAATGCCAGTGCTAGTTCCGACTGAGCCTCAAGTGCTAGTTCCGGCTGATCCTCAAGTGCCAGTGCTAGTTGCTGCCGAGCCTGAAAAACAAGATGCATGCCCAAAGCCAGCAATCCACAAGATAACTGTTCAAGCTGGGCAGTGTTCTGCGCTGAAATCTGAAATGCATAAATTTTTTAATACTTTGGGGCAAACACGTTCTATGCCCGAAGCGGCTCCCATAAAGGCTCCAGTACAAAAGCATGCGGGCTCACTTTCTGTTGATAAGAGGACCTACGGAGACGAGGATTATATCGAATACGAACCAGGCAAACCATTATTACCCCAAGGAGTACTTAATTGTATGCCTTGGGCGATGAAAACATTTCATGACTGGTACCTCGAAGCGTCTTCGTTAGGTGTAACACAAATAGAACTGACGGTTCCACAAGAAATATTCAACTGCCCAGAGTTTAAGCTTGCACTATTTTTCGACGACTTCCATCGGATGTTTCGTCTGAAGCGAACCGACATCACAAGCATGATGCTCTGGTGCATGTAAGTACTTTATACTTTGTCAATACAAAGAAAAAATAAATAATGTCTTATATTGACTATTGTTTTATAACATATGCAGTTGTAATTCACGCGGTGACGAGTCTAAATTGTATGGGTACCTAAACCCGTCATTAATAAGCCAAAGTGCGCTGAACCCGACACTAAACCAGAATGATAGCAAGTACTGGACTGCGGGTAAGAAAAAATTTCAAAGAAAGATGTTCAATAAAGACGAAGACAAACTTAAGAAGAACAAAAGGAGTTGTGCCGCGTTGTATATTGCGCGGTGCATGTATCAATGGAAGGACAGAGAAATTATATGTGGGGCATATAACTTTAAGTAAGTATACCCACTATATCCACTTAAACACGTTTTATCGATTATGAAACTAACATAATCATATATTACTTCTTTCGATAGTGATCATTGGATTGCACTTCTGATATACCCAAAAAGCTCAAGGGTTTATGTGCTCGACTCGCTCGACAAACCCAAAAAAGAATATCAAGATATATTAAATGTTATTCAGAGTGCACATAGATACTACGTGGAAAAGTTAGGTGGCCCACATGATCCACAGAGGCCGAAAGAAATGCTTATCAGAACCAACTTTCCGGTAATATTATATTTTTAAATTTGTTAATTCAATTGATAAAGCCAAACTATATATCGTTCTAACTTTGTCTATTTTGAAGTGTCACAAACAATCTCTTGGTTCCGTGCATTGTGGCTACTATACTTGTGATTTCATGAGCAACAACTTAGGAAAGTTTGGGCGGACAGTATCTGAGGATACTAAAGAAGTAAGTTGATTTCTTGTGTGTTAATCTAATATAACTTGCAGCGTATGTACTTATATTTTACGTATGCAGGCGTCAGGTCCATCAACCGTTGCCGAGAAGAGCCAACTCTCTGAATCACAAATGTACGAAATCGTATCAAGGATGTGCCGCTTCACGATGCATGAGATTCTTCATGAGCTTGGAGTATTTTTCGATCCTGAGAGTGAAGTGGCCAAGCATCCAACTTTGTATGATTGGGCCGGAAGAATGAAAAGGCGAACCAATTAAGATATGAGTTAGCCTTCCAAGAAAACATAAACCGCATGAGCATGTATTTGTGAAACAATGAATTGTGTTGATGGATGGTTATTGCGAAACAAAAACCGGAAGAATGTAAATATTGTGAATTTTTGAAAATTGATGAGATTGATGGTTGTTGTGTTGATGTGTTGTTGTTGTGGATGTGTATGTGGATATGTGGATGTTTTGCTGCTGTGTATGTGGATATGTGGATGTTTTGCTGCTGTGTATGTGGATATGTGGATGTTTTGCTGCTGTGTATGTGGATGGCTGTGTGAAGCATATAATTTCTGTGTTTTGGTTTGTGGGATCACAGCATTCTGTGTTATGGCTTATACACAGCAGTGGCGGGCGTGCTGACATCATCTGCCCGCCACTGCTATTGATAACGGCAGTGGCGGGCAGACGAGGTCAGCGCGCCCGCCACTGCTGTTGACATAGTGGTGGCGGGCGTGCTGACATCATCTGCCCGCCACTGCTATTGATAACGGCAGTGGCGGGCAGATGATGTCAGCACGCCCGCCACTGATGTTAACACAGCAGTGGCGGGCGCTCTGACCGCCACTGCTAACCAGCGATAGCAGTGGCGTTAGAGCAGTGGCGGACTGGATGCCCGCCACTATAGGTCGATTTTGCCCGCCGCTACAGTGTCGCTTTGTAGTAGTGTTTCCAGTGCTGCAGGTGGCCCATTCCGGCTTGAGGTTGCCCCAGTTCTCCGGCCCATTCGGCGTGCCGGGGATGTTGCTGAAGCCGCCGTCCCCCTCCGCTCTGGCCGCCGGAGTTACTGAGAGTAGGAGGAGGACGGTGGCTACGCAGAACCGAGAGGAAGCAGCTGGCATGTTGCCGTATGTGTGATGCTGCGCTGCAGATCGTGTTCGTCTTTGATTGTATAAGCTGATCGATGGGGTTTTGGGTATGGTAGTTAAGCTAGCTTGTAGAGGCTATTTATACAGGGGTGATCAGGTAGCACGTACGTACGTAGGATTTGAGATGTCAGTCAACTTCATCAACAGCCCTAATTAAGCTACTTATTTGTAGTTCCAATATTTATGTCAGTGGGCGAGGGAAGGTGTGCCAGAGACCGAGAAAGTACTCTCACATGTAAACAAACTTATTTATTAGAAAAAAATGTTACTACTAAATGTAATATTTGTTCAATATAAAAAACTATAAAATGAATATATTCTATCCAATAAATAACTACCACACAAAAAGTAGTATTATTTAATTTATAAAACTAGTATCTATACATATAACCCGTCTCTTATATTAGTTTATTTAGTACTATCCTTAGAACTAATACGAGGCCAAAAAGATTTCCTTAACACTACTTCTTATTTCAATATTAACCCGCCCCTAAGAAATCTCCACTAAAATTCTAAATTAAGAATTTGAAAGAAATTATCTCTATTGGTCTCCTCTGTTGCAATTTTTTTTGTAATTCTGGCTCTACGGCTAATGCATCAGCTGTTGAGGGATTTCTAAAAGAATTAGCACTATATATTATTGTTGCTGCACCTCAGTTACACACATAAATACATATACCGCAACAAGTTATTACAAACCCAAATTTGTTAGCATAGATTGTACATATGTTGAAGTGAAGAAAGGAATTGCGTATCTTTTTGATTATTTCAAGTTAAATCGTAGCAATAATTATCTCTCTATACCAACTAGTCGTACACCTTACTTTAATAGTATACACTATATGGCGTAGAGACATAAAATGAAATTGCACCTAATCATTATGCATCCAAATATTTCAAAGATTGTATGCACATGTGTAGACGTGAATGACTCAAACTTAGATGATCGAGACCACTTATTACTGATGAAAAACAAGCAATTCACTGCAATGCTCATGTAGATAGCGTTCCACTTGCCACGTTGAGTCATGAAGAATTCTATTAACGTTCTACTAGATGTAGTTAGCCGGTTACCATTCCTCTTCACTATGGGAGAACCTTTGTTCGCCGAGTGCCAAAAGCACTCGGCGAAGCCTTGTTTACATTCGGCAAAAGCTTCGCCGAGTGTTGCACTCGGCGAACGACACATGACAAAAATGTTCTCGGCGAACAACACTTCGCCGAGTGTTTTTGTCGGACACTCGGCGAAAAAAAGAAACAAACGAAATAGTAAAACTTGACGGTCGACTTGCCAAGTGTCAAAAGAAAACACTCGGCAAAGAAATTAGTGTAAAATAAAAAAAAAGTTGGGCGCACCACGGGCGCAAGCACGGCATGGGCGACGACACGGGTAGGGCGCGCGACGCTGGGGCCGAGCGGCGCGCGGCGCCGGGCCGAGGCGGCGCCACGAGGCGGCGCGTGGCGAGGCAGGACGACGGCGCACGGTGCCATAGAGAGGTGGGCCACGGCAAGGCGTGGCTTCGGGGGCCGGGGCAGCGCGCGGCGTGGTGGGGTGACGGCGCGCGGCTAGGCGTGGAGGGGCGGCCCGTGGCGCGGGGGCAACGTCGCCAAAAAGGTGATGCTGACGTTGTCATCGTCAGCACCACCGCCAGAAGGTGGACGCAGGACGTGGTTATCCATTGCCTGATCGCCACAAGTATAGAAATTTAAAACTATTTTCCATACTAAAAAAATAGTTTTATTGAATTTCGTATAAATTTTTTTGACACGAAATATCATTAGTAAAATCCTGGTTGGTCATTGATTAGGCTGTCCGAATAATTAATCATTCGTGCAGTGATCAACAACCCATAATATCATTATCATCATCCTTAATTACCACTATAAATCATAAAGACAAAATCTCTGGGATGACATCACAATATTATTATTCATGCAAATGAAATTAGTTTCCAAACTATCTGAACAAATACTATCATTAATTTACAAGATGTAACATCTAGCACTATGGGAAAAACATAGAGTTTGCCGAGTATGTGATATAGTTTATCTCCTTTGCGCACTCGATAAACAAAATTTTGCCAAGTGTCTCTAAAATACACCCGGCAAACAAAACTTTCATTTGTATCGTGTCAGGCGCTTGGCGAAAGTTTCGCCTAGTCTGTGTCCAATAAAATACACTCGGTAAAACGTTTATACGCCGAGAATCTAGTCGTCGTGTGCTCTTTACCAAGTGTGGCACTTGGTAAAACCTTCGCCAAATAAAAAAGAGACTTTGGCGAGTGTAGGCATGCAAACGTACCATTCTAGTGGATTTTTTTGACATAATAAACTGACTCGTCAAAAACACGCACGTCATGATCATATACTCCGACCGTACATGAATATTTACGTTAATGTATTTTGAGTCACATTTTATGTGTGCTTCCAGTGGCAACTGCACACGGTATGTAGCAGGCAAAGGACTCTGTATAATATTATTTTAATTGATACTTTTAAGGCGAGATGGATATATTATTGGGATAATATATAATGCATTGTAATTTGGGAATAATGAGTCAGTGAGTTTATAATTAACAGTTAATTTAATTAAACTACTTTAGTTTTATATTTATTGATATATATATATATAAATATGTAAATGCTATTCTACACCACAGGTGTAGAATAGCTATTCTACTAAGATTTACAAAATAAAATTTAGAAGATCTAGCTCTCGGTGATACTTAAGTGCGTGTATGTTACATGTGTTACATGCATGCATGTCCGTGCTGAGTACCAACTACTGAGCGTAACGACAGGTTAATTAACAAAACTGTTAGGACACCGGTTATTGATAATAGCCAAACGATCGGTTATTAATAACCAGTAAACACTGTTATTAGTATATGATTTAATAATTATTAGACCCATTACACAAATAATTATCAGCCGCCGAACCTAGCTATGAAAATGCCGAATCGAAAATAATAATAATAATAATATATGAGCAAACATAGAAATTTTAATGATATTTTTAACGTTTTGGTTTTGGAAAATAATGGTGACGCAGTCTGCTTCAATCGGCACCGACGATGCAGCACGTACGCCACGTAGAGAAATTACTTGTAAGGCTGCAAAGCCGACGAACTCAGCTACTAATAATATAATTACGATTACGATTTGCTTGTTTCGATCCACGTACACACGTGATCCACACGGCCGGCGAATTATGCTTTCCAGCTGCGTAGGCACCACGGCATCGTAGTCTCCCTTCTCGATCTATATATACTTTGCTAGCGACGGATCACCTGCTCGTTTATTCAATGAGATATGCGTGTGTTTTAAAAAGTCAACAATTTTAATTTTAGCAAATAACAAATTAAAATCATAAATTTTTATATAGGTGATGTAGTTAAATATATATACAAAAATATTTTTATATAATATGAATTTCGTACTTACTCCATCCGAAAATGCAAGGACTCTTAGGGTGCATGCGTTTGGTTTTCACAGCACACTAATCCAGCACAATTTGCACAATGGACATACTATTGATTAATGACATATTTTCAAATCAAAGAAAACAATGTATTGTACCTGTCCTTCACTAACAACTGGTCCGAGCCTGCAACCCTCTTCAAGTGGATCTGATACCTTAATATTTCTGGCCCATGCAACCATCCTCTCTAGAAATTCTTTAGCAATATTTCTCTGCAAAGCTCTCACCGTCAGGAGCAAGAAGCGGTAGTTCTATGCTTGGTAGCAATGAGCTAACTAATTTAAAATTATTACAAGATCAACATGGAGTCAAAAGTCACTTCAATTGACAGCCATAACGTACAACAACCTAAAAAGAATATGCCTCATCAATACATAACAGTATAGCAGTATAACACAGATACACTGGATATTTTCTCTGTGCAATAGTAATGGCATCATAAAATAATCTAACTTAAGGAGTTGATGGTATAGCTCAGGAAAAATCTAAGTACTGAAAAATAGATTATCAATTATCACTGACATCCAGCAATGAATGAAGTACTTCAGTAACATTACTAGACATAATATTCAATGCTTACATGGAGAATAAGACGGGATGTTGCACTGCAAATCTGGCCATTGGTCCAAAAACACCCAAACAGAGTCCACTCAACAGCTGTATGAAAAGAAGGATTAACAGTGTTGTCTAATTAAAGATCCAGATAAAGAAAAATTCAACAGAACTCATAATCAACTTCAGATAAAATGTCAATATGAACTAATCTAAGTGAATTGCATTCAGGAACATAAAAGCATAATATATACATACTGTAACTGAGTTGTCTTGCTGCATTTCATGCATCAAAAACAAAATATGAAATCACATAATATATACATATTGCAAAATTGCATCACTTGTTTTCCATTTCATTTATTTACTCAGTTGGTATGGCATTATGAATTTATGATCCTATATAATTTTTATCAAGCTGAACAAGCAGTAGAAAATCTACTCAAAACAACATAAATCAAATCCTTTTTACAATTGTATGGGTTATTTTATTACTAATCCTTGAGTTCTAACATTCATTAATTAACGCCAAAAGTAGTTAATTTTTTGCATTCTGATTGGCTGAGTATTTCTGTGACAAGCCCAAGACACTATAAAAGGCTTTTAGGGGTCTAGCATCCAACTCAGTAAGTGCCTTAGTGAAAAGTCAGACACTTTGGAATCAGTCAATTCTTAGAAAGTGGCATGTACCTTTTTCAATGTCAACATCATCAAACACCACTATAGGACTTTTTCCACCAAGTTCCAATGAAACAGGCTGTCAAGAAAAGATGAACTATAAAAGGCAAGAAATGGGATAGATCGGCCTATAAGAATAGCCCTCAGAGTGTCTTGATCACAATTTTTAAAATTTCAGGAGTAGAAAAAAGCACAACAGCAATAAGTGATTGTAGTGAATTACTAGAAAGAGAATAAAATTTCAATAAATTTGGGAACATACCTTAACCATAGGAGCAGCTGCAGCCATAATCTTTCTACCAGTTTCATAGCTCCCAGTAAATGCAACCTAACAGAGCAAATAAACCATATATTCAGAGGAATATCCTTTCCATTGATGGGGGCATACATGATTACAGGAGGAATAGTTGTACCTTGTTGATATCAGGGTGTGATGACAAAGGAGCACCCGCTTCAGGACCTAATCCAGTCACAATGTTCAAGACACCTGAGGGAAGACCAACCTCTTTACACACATCAGCAAGCTCTAAGCAAGTCCTGGAAATTAATAATTGAGAGATGTTTCAAATGACATTGCTTAAAGCATGGACATGACATAACATGTTAAAATCAAATGTAATTGCAAATAGCATGGACATGACATTAATTTAACATGTTATACTTACACAGAAGCCAATTCAGATGGTTTTAGTACAGCGGTACAACCAGCAGCCAAGGCAGGAGCTACCTTCCATGTCGCCATCAGGAGAGGATAGTTCCTGCAGAAGAAATGTCAAATACAGAACATTATATTTTAAAATGTAATCAATTACACGATCAGCTATTTGTACTTCTGCAGTCAGATTCCAGACATAAATATGTCATCTTCTATGTACTCAATTTATGTGAACCATGATGACAACATGTTACTGGGGTCATTATGCAAAATAAGCAATTGAACTTGGATGGAACAAACCGCTACATTAATCGAGATAACAAGGTTTAGTAACATTAGCCAAAAGCCCGTAACAAGAGGCCAAGAGGGGAAAACATTCAAATGTCTTCAATTGTAATAGTTAAAATGAAATAATGTAATCTCCTTTACTAGATATAAGAGCATGAGGGGAGAAATAAAAAATACCAAGGTGTGATTAACCCAACTACACCGATGGGCTCTTTCCGAAGATAGCATTTAAAATTTTCCAATGGAAGTGAAACTGGTGCATTTTGCCTTTTGTCCAAGGCTTCTGCAAGGTCTGCAAAGTACTCAAAGCATCCAGCAACATCATCCTGATAAATGGAACACCACACATCAGAATTTTGTCTAGAAAAAATATTGCATAGACTAGTACGCATTCATACAGTAATAAATGGCCACATACCATGTCCCATGCCGATTCATCAAGAGGCTTCCCACAATCAAGTGACTCTAGTCTAGCCAGCTCAGATTTCCTCTCGATTATCTGAAAACAGAAAAGAAATTGCCCATAAAATGGGCATATATATACATATATGGCAAAAGTTTTGATGGTCCGAATTACTATGTTTTACAAAGTTTCAGTCAATATACTAGCATCCATTAGAAAATAAAAGGTCTGATGAGTCAAGAAAATGGGACAGCTCACTGCTTTCCCTTCAATAAGCAGGTTTTTCAACAAAAATAAAGTCTACATTTGTGGTCCATAGTATGTGTAGTCTATTACCCGAGGAAACTGACAAAGAACCACCTATACCATATAAAATAGTACACCAAACACAGTTTCTTAGGAAAAAGGGAAATACTCAAAAATAAACAGCAGAGGAGCCCTGACTAGCGTTGTAGCATGCATTTGGCAATGAGGTCAGACAGATCCATCCATTAACGGGTCAATAACAATGGTGTAGTGGTACCCAAGGTGCTTGCAAGGCTACCAATCCGGTCACATCATCAAGGCACACACGCAGCTACCAAGCAAGCAATGACTATGACCTGCCAACGAATGAAGCACACAAACAAAATTTGCACAACCATGAACCATATGCACTTGTTGCCGTTCAAACTCTCGCCTTCAATTCATCAATTAAAATATATGGGTAATTTATGGTCCAAAACAGAGCATACACATGTCAATACCATATGGGGCTCTAGTTGTAAAGCTGAAAAAACCTGAAATCAGTAATTCGTCCAAGAAACTAAACTCAGAAAGCAATCGACCGAATCCCTAGGAGTGTACAGAGTATCGATTCGGGGGCCAAATCTACTGGATTAGCCACAGGGAGCTCCTGCGGTGGCGCGGTGGTTAGCTGGCATACCTTGGCTGCGATTGCGCGGAGGTACTTGGCCCGGACGGCGCCCGGCGCGCGGGCCCAGTCGCGGCCGCGGTTCCTCCTAAGCGCGGCCCGCGCGGCAGCCACCGCCGCGTCCACGTCTTCCGCCGTGCCCGCCGGGATCTCGCCTGCCGCGCGGACACAAAACCAAGTTCATCGATCAGCACCCACAAAAAAAAGGCACACAATCAGAGGCAGGACTGGGAGGGGGGAGGGGGTGTGCGCACCGATGGGGGCCTCGGTGGCCGGGTTGACGACGGGGAGGCGGCGGCCGAGCGCGGGGGCGCGCCACTCGCCGCCGATGAAGAGCTGCCGCTGCGGGATCGCCATCGGAGAGTGCGTGCGTCTGCGTCGAGGAGGCGCCGGGGCAGTTGGGTTGGGTTGTTGAGATCGATCGGGATTCGGGACGCTGGTGCGCGCCTTGTGGACTGGCGGCGGGTTGCGGGCTTGCGGCCGGCGTGTGAGGTAGACTGAGGTGGAAAGCAACCCCCTGCCCTCCTCCTGTAGTCCTGTTTCCTCCAATGGCGGGGGAACATTTAATAATTTATTATTTTTAATTTAAAAAGTTTTCTTCTTTCCAGTGTGTTGTTGATTGGTCCATGTGGAGGTCAGGAGGTGTATGATTTTTAAAGTAAACAATAGTATTTAATATTTAATTGTTAAAAATGGACAATGATAAATATTTAGATGGGCTATATAAGGAAATTTAACTATTTGCAACCCTCTTTGTTGCCATCTGCTTAAATGTCATTCTATTCGTCGCCTTTAATTATTTGTCACTCTCTTTATAGGCAAACTAATTTTTTATCACTTTTCGTCCAGTTGACGTCACATCACCTCTCACATCAGCGTTTTTGCTACCTCACCCTGCCACGTTATTTTCTTCTTCCTCTTCCTCCTCTTTCCCCTACTCCTCCCAACTTCTCCCGTCACCATCGTCGTTGGCCCCACCCCCGCCCAAGCTGGTCCCACGCTCACGCCCGCTGGCCACGCGCGGCAGCGCCGTAGCCCCCGCCGCCCCGCGTGCCGCAACCGAGGGGGTATTAGGGACTCCAGCACTGACGTTACTACGGAGACTCTTGGTGTGGATATGGCTCGGTGACTCGGGAGGAGCTTCGGATCATCGAGGCGAAGGATGGGGGGAGGAGAAGCGATGCGGAGGGAGAGTGCGAGGGGACATCACAGAGACTGAGATGGCGCGGCACATGGAGAGGAGGACGTCGTGAAGGATTCGACAATGAGCACCGAAAGTTGTGCCGCTCCTCTTCTCCTATCTCTCACTCACCACCGCGGCGCGGTAGGGGGCCGATGGCGACAACGATGATGGGAGAAGTTGGGAGGAGTACGAAAGAGAGAGGTGGAAGAAGAAAAAGACAATGATGTGGCAGGGTGACATGTCAAAAACATTGAGGTGGGAGGTGACGTGGCGTTAACCGGATGAAAAGTGGCAAAAAATAGTTTATCCACGAAGAGAGTGACAAATAATTGAAGGCGACGATGAGAGTGACATTTGAGCAAGCGGCAAAGAAGAGGATGATAAATAGTTAAATTTCTCGTACAAGGAACACAAAAGCAAATAAAACAAGTAAGAGCATCCGTGAGAAAAAAAAAAGAAAAGATAAATTATTTTTTTATTTCATACGAACAGCTCATAATACTGTAGATAGCTAAAGTTGTTTCTTTAGCTAGTTAGGTTAAAACCATTCTTTATTTTTATACACTAATTTATTTAACATTGTGTTGCCCCTCGACATAGTTTGGAAACACCTGAAATTGATTTAACCTGTATGTTTAGAGCTCTGAACTTGGATTACGTTGTCATCAATGTCTATACGAAAAGTGAGCTTTCAATAGCTTTGAGTAAAATAAGAATAAATAGTTTAGAGTCGGAGCAATCTCCGAATATTTTATAAATTTAATTCCCTGAATCTTATATAAGCACCATTCCAAACTCAATTTCTCCCTAAAAGTAAATTAATCTATAATAGATTATTTTAATCTTCAATTATTATTATTTAAATTGTGTCACACGTGATGGAGACTCGTGAGGGTTGAGTCCCGATCTTTTAATAAAGACGGAAGCTAACTCGATTGGGTAGGAGAGTCGATGTTCACGGCCCGACTGCAGCCATCTAGAGACACTGCGCCTTAGCAACCGATACACCAACCTCTATAGTCGACGTGATCTTGTGGAGCACGACAACTCAGCCACAAGGGTACCTGTCTTGCGAGCAATCAAAGAACCAGCAAGAACAAGTAGAACAAGCACTGAATTGCAAGATGAATATGAGGAGTATGATCTGGAAACACAATATGGTTGGGGTTCTGGAAACCGGAGACACGCAATTTAGCCAACAACGCGTCGTCAGCCGAAGTAGCAAGAGTTAAATCTAATCTACAAAACCCAAGTATCCCTAATGATGTCAGCTAGGTTTTATAGGAGTGGAAGGGTGACCTCATGGAGGCTAGGTCGTACTCCCACCCTAGGACGCGTCCCAATTGGATTCAACATGATACACGACCTAATGGGCCAAAACAAGGTGTCACAGCACCATTGGCAGAAAAGGTCCGTGCACTAAAAAAAAGATTGTGGTCGGCTCCGACGTGATATGGACATGAGGTTTGATGCATATGAAAGTAAACTCCAAGGGCTTTGCATAAAGTATTCGCACACTAGAATCCAAGTCCATATGTGGTCGGGGCGGCTGTCACGAATGTTGTCCGTACGAAACCAACTTTGTTTTCTTCCTATCCATCGTTCATAAGCAACAAGAGAAAACACACCGCACACATTTTCATTATTTAAATAAGGGAAATAAGAAGCTAGGAACTAGGCTACTTGATAGTTTAGTTGGCGTGCACAGACCCGAGTGATCGGACCAGAAATCTGATTATGTGTTGGTGTGGATGTATTATTAGTGTCCATGTTCTCATCAACATGTGCAATATGTTTTGTTTCCTCTTCTTAACTCGTGCCGCTCTGTCCATCGGGTAGAACAGAAAAAAAATAATTTATGAATTATAGTTTGACCAAATATTTTTTAATAGTAAAATAGACTTTTTTCTTTTTCATCCAAGATCTTAAATTTTATAGAGGATAGAGGAGAAACTGGGCTCAAATCTTGAGAACTTTTCCGACTGATTGAATAAGTGATACGTTTTTTATTCATCTGTTTATACATGTTATGTTCAAAGTAATAAAATGTGCTTGCGCGCGACCCAGAGTTGTTCCTAGCATTTTGGGGCCCTAGGCGAAAAAAATTTAGGGGCCCTTCGATCTATTTTCAGTGGGTGGACAAATCGCATGGGTAGATGTATAAGAGTATTAGCGACGGGCAGTTGTGGCAGGTGAGCATCAGTGAATCAATAGTGCCACTTCCTACCATGTTGTCAGTCAGATCACTCACATGGCTCACCACAAGGGCATAACCATCGTCGCTACATCCACCAGCCTAGTATTAAAATTTAGGATGGGGTTTGGACCGATCACCACTCACTAACGTTTTAGGCTCTAGTGGAGTAGCTGAGGCAAGACTTTGCTCGTCCATTGTTCGTTGCCCATTGCGGTATTACCATAGCGGGAGTCATGCCATCGTGAACCGACGAATGGAGGATTTAGGTTGTCGAGTGAGCATGTGAGGATTTTGAGCGATATCACGAGAGGACAAGCGTCAGTGTGTGACTGGCTAGCTGGCTTGCATTTGCCCATGCTGGACTGCTAGTGTGCTACATTGGACTAGGGTGATATTGTGCTAGACAAAGCCCTAATTTGTAAATTTGTTGTGCTGCATGATGAGCCATTTTTAAATTGTGGACTGTATTATAGAAAATATAAAAATACTAAGTTATATACACATATATAAATTTATATATTAATTGAGGCCCCCAAATTTTTCTGGCGCAGGAACGGCCTTCATCTCTGGACTGTGCAATGCTGACTGTTTCAAAAGCATGGGAGTCTCAATAATACGCTGTCAAGTTGCAAATTGCACGTGGTCGGTGAGATTAACCGTCAAATAAAAAAAATCTCTGCGTGTCCTTCGTGGAGTATTAATTATACTATTACAACCAAACAGAATATTTCTCACGAGCTTGTCAGATATGATCAGGACGGTGGCACCCTGATGTCGTTATCCCAATTAAGTGAGAAACATATCATGCTGGCATGCATGTTCCGTACGCAAGATAATCAGGGGTGGCTTAAGGCGTAGACTCCTTTAGATAATTTATTGATAGATTATGATTAGAGTACAAGTAGATTACATCTTAAAAAGAAAAAAATATAAATAATTTAAGATAATCAGCAATATAATTAATAATCAGAAGAACCAGTATTCTTCTTACTTATCAAATAATAAGAATTATTTTATAATTCTAATTATTTTAAATGGCCCATAGTCTAGCTAGACTATGGACTATCTTAAATTTTAGCTCATAAAATACGACCTAAACAGGACAGTTGGACTATTTATTAGAGCATTCACAACGTCTATGTTTCATATAGTACTAAGGGTGTGTTTGGTTGAGCTGTGTTTGTGGGAAAAAGCTGTTGTGGGGTGTAGGCTGTGGAAAAGTTGTTGTGGAAAGTCAGCTGTGAGAAAGCTGAAAGTTGTTTGGCTGAAACAGTTGTGAACAAGCTGCTTTAAGCTGTGAGCTATGTAAAAAATTTAATTTATGAAATTTTATATGGTTGTATGAAATTTGAAATGTCAATTTATAGAATTTTTTATGGTTGTATGAAATTTAAAATGTTAATTTATAAAATTTTGTATTGTTGCGAAGCCAAAAACCAAAAGCCGCAGAAAACAAGTCTAGAGGAGCTTTCACATTTGCACTGCACCAAAAGCTGCTTTTACTAAAAGCTGCTGGTTTGAAATATATCCTTTGGTTTGACTTTTGGTTTCCAGGAAACAAAAGCTGCTCCTGAAAGCCAAACCAGATGGATCCTAAATTGAGATCAGAAAAAATTAGTATTTATGTTCATACCTTTAAGTTTAAGGTAAGCGCACTTTAAGATTCTTTTTTGCTTATAATGTGGTTGTACCGTGTGTAAGACTAGCAACCAGGCTGCATTTAATATTCAACGCTATATTTCCATGCAAATTGTGGATGTCATTACTTTCATAATTGTCCGACGCCCCTAACCATGATGGCCGACGCCCCTAACCCTAATTGTGGTCAGTTGCTTTCATAATCCCTTATCCACCACGGATCCACAATTCCACATGCACCTCTCCCTCTCCCTCTCCCTGTCGCTGTCATGGCCCATGGCTCGATGATCCCCCGCCATCGCTGCCACCGCCACACTCCAAAATCCCCTGACGTTGCCGAAGCTTTGGCCATAAACCCTCCACAATCCACATAATGGTAGCCATGTCACAGTGAGCTAACGACCAAACCATTCCTCTCCATGTGGGCTACTTGACGTCCCCTACACGGGGAGTAGGGATGTGCATAAAAAAACTGAAAACTGAAAACTTAAAATCAAATTGAATCGTACCGAAGAACAGCTAATTTTAGTTTTTTTTTTCTAAAAATTTTGGTTTTTATTTTTAAGAAGTTTTATGTTCGATTTTCGGTTTGACCAAAAAAATCGTATTACCGAATCTTTACCACATTTGTCTCAGCTCTGAAATCTGAAGAATGAATTTGGCCAGCCCACAAGGCTAGAGCCGAGTGATCGCACAACGCAAGTCAGCCGTCCACTCTTCCATGACCGCACGACACCACCTCGCGTCTTATCTCTAATCACGGAGCAGCGCTCTCTTCTTAGCAAATTTAACTATTTGCCACTCATAAGAATGATATATATTCAAATGTCATCCACTTTATTATCTTCAATTATTTGTTATTTTTAATATAAGAATGTTAATTTTTTGCCACTCTACAACCCAAATGTGCCAAATCAGCAGTCATGTCACCATTCTTACCATGTCACCACATGTTCATCCGTCTAGATGGCATTGTCCCCTCCCCATTTACCCAAGCACCACTCCCCGTCAGCCCCAATTGTCGCTCACCGTCGGTCGCCAGCCCTAGCCACCGCAAGCCCCAGTCGCCAGCCGCTCATCGCGCCTACCATGGTGTCGCCTCCGCCAAAACCTCGTGAGCGGGCACTCCGAGCAGCCACAGGCCACGTGGCCCACGCCAGCAGCACGCTAACGTTGTAGTCCCCATACCCAAGCAACGCACGACACACACCGACATCATCTCGCCCGTGTTAGCGACGTAAGACGAGGACATAGATGGGGAAGAATTGGCAGACTCTAGGCAGGACGACGCCCTGTCCGAGGACGGCGAGGAGCAATTGCTGACAGAGGTAGCGATGGATGAGGCGGAGGTAGAAGACTTCTTTGCGTTATGGGAGATGACGATGTTTTGGCAAAACATTTGGAGCTTGGCATCAACTTAGACGTCGAGTGAGCCGCGAGAGGCGGTGTTGTCGGGGTCGTAGGCGAGCATCACCTCCTCAATGGTGTTGAAGGTTCCAAGCCAAAGCACCACTGATGAGGACCAGAAGAAAGTGTTTGATGCCAACTTCACCATGTGGGTGCGCCCGATGAGGCCGATGACGCCATCAGGACGAACGAACATACATTGACATGGCAAGAATGATAACATTGCTATTGATTTGGCACATTTGGGTTATAGAACGACAAATAATTGAAAGCGATAAAATATATGACATTTGAATATGTGTCATTCTTTAGACTAATATTTAGACTAATAAATAGTTAAATTTTTCCTTTGTCTTGACCCCCTAAAAATCGGTGGAGACTATATGCGCGTACTAAACAGTGTATACTAGTTTTGGATTGTTGAAACGTGTGTAGATTTTTTTATCCAACGTAAATCAGTGGCTCTAGTTTTCAGGCAGATTGAGAGCACCGCGGCTCCGGCTTAGCTCAGTGAAGCCTCCGCTTGTCATACAATTTAGTCAGGAGAATGTCAGGATCACAATTATTGGTAACTTGGTATTCATTGCTAATATTTTTATGCGAGAGAGATAGGGTATTGATGCCTGGTACCATCATTAATTATTTTACTTTGTCTTGTAAGACTTGAAAACATTTTGGCGTTGCTTAGCTGTTATAAAAATAGTAATTGCGTTGTCAAATAAAACATTATTCACAAATTTAGATGTCAGAAACTTTTTTTTTGAGATTTAACCTGCAAAACCAAAGATCAAATACAGAACGGTAAAACTCCCGTGACTCGTTTCTTATATCAGTTTTCTCGTGGCTCATTTTTCACATCAGCTTTCCCACGACTCATTTCTCACATCAGTTTTTCATATTACAGTGGAGAGCGCGAGAGGCTGGGAGGAGGGTACTTGGGCTGGAGGGCAGCGACGCCTGCACGGTGGAGATTGGAGAAGGTTCACCCTTCGCCGGTTCGGCGCTGGAGGGCTGGATTTGGTGGCAGTCAGGCTGGTCCTATGTCTCGTGCAGGAGCAGCAGCGGTTAGGTAGGGCCAGTTTGGTGTTTGGTTCCAATATTTTTAGAGCAGATACAATTTAGGATCTATTTAGTAAAGTTTTGGATTCTAAAATCCATATTAAAACTAGAGTGGAGTACTTGAAGTTGGTTAAATCCCGCTCCACCACCATAGTTCATTTTTTGGAGTTCTCTCAATAAGATCTACTCGTTAGGAAAATTGTTTTACTTAACTCTAACTTCATAGGACAAAGAAGTTAGAACTGGAGTGCTTCCAAACACACTCTTAGTTTCAAGAAATCCTGGAGCTAGAGCTGTTGATTGATTAACGATATTTAGTTAAATAATTTAGTTTTTATTTTATAATAAAAAATTAAATTATTTTATTATATTATACAAATAAATATCAGATTCGTCTAAATTTTAGAGTTGTAGGGCCTGTTTGGAACTACTCCACTCTCTTAAAATTTGCTCCACTCCACGAAATTCACTCAGAATCAGATCTAGAGTGGAGTTGCTGCTTCACTGTAGAGTATTTGCACTTGTTTAGCTTGCGGAGGGAATTCAGATTCAAGAATAGTAGAATTTGGTAGGAATGTATTATTTTACCCCGGAGTTTGTTCATAAATCTCCAATTATATTATTTTTCATGTCCATTATGTAAAACATATTAAATTAGTACTCCCTCCATTAACTTTTAAATAACGTCGTTGACTTTTATCACAAACTTTGATCATTCATCTTATCAAAAAAATTATGTAAATATACAAAAATATAAGTTATAATTGAAGTACCTTCAATATTAAAACAAACTATAACAAAATACATATTATTTCATTTTTTTGAATAAGACGAATAATCAAAATTTGTGATAAAAGTCAACAGTAACATTTAAAAAGTCAATATAGATAGCACTAAATGAAAAAGTAATAAATATCAACTAAAAAGTGATTCGATAAGTTTATAATATCATTGGTGGATAAATTACCCCAAACTTCACGTTTTGTTTTAAAAACTGAATCCGCAGAGCACCTCCTGAGGTGCTCCACAAAAAACGTGGAGCGGAGTCGTGGATCTGCATTTTTCACGGATCCAAAAACTGAGATCTGAATCTGTTTGGCTAGGCGTTTATGGAGCAGAGCTATAAAACGTGGAGCAGAGCAGCCTTAGGCCTATTCTAAAGCAGTTAATACTTGTCTCCTTTCTGAGATGATTTTAGAAATGCACAGTATTCAACTAACACACATAAATCAGGATAGAAACATGATTAAAGATACGAAACAGAAACATGAATTTTTCGTCGGCTAAAATAATTTCCATCGGGTTTTTCAAAAGTCGACGGAAGTTATTTAACTTCATAAATTAACTTTTGTCAGGCCGACGGAAGTTAAAAGGATCCACTCTGTCTGGCTTGGAATATATCCTTTAACTTCCTACAGCCAGCATTAAAGTCGACGGAAGTTAGTGCCTTATTCATTCTTTGTATGTGTGCCGCTGCTCCCACCTCGCCGCTGCTTCTCTGCTCGCTCAAATAGAGAAGAACAACAGAAAAAGACAGCGAGTACAGGTATATATAGTGCCTTATTCATTCTTTGTTTGAGAAAACATATGGCAAACGTAACTCGAAGGCTTCAATGCTCAGCAAAATGATTACTTTTTGCTAATTAAAACTGCTAATAGTTATCTTAGAGAGAATAACAGCCCTTCTACACTGCAAACATTGCCACGCAGGAAAAATATTGCCTACAGTCTGTTAACAAGTTCCATTATTTCCTTTTTTCTTGCATTCATAGTACTGAAAGAATCGCAAAAGGTGAAAACGTAGTCGATCACAAGCTGAAACTTTTGCTCTTATATAGTGGACCAAGAAAGATGAAACCCATACGTCTCTTCCGAAAAAATTGATAATTTGTCAGATGTGCACTTTGATTATGATATCACTTCCGAGACTAATATATAGGATCACGAGTCAATGACAGTAGACTCAGATGACAAAATTACGAAATCACTTCTTGAAAGTGGCAAATTATTAAATCTTCCAGTCTCTTCCGCTAGAGTTTGGGATGACGGGATATCATAGACCCTGCAGGATACCAGACGAGTTTTAAGGCTCTTCTTATCTGCTAGCTGTGGCTAAGCCAGTTCTAGAAGGAATCGAGATCCCCTACAATTGGGAGAGGTAGTAAGCTTTTCTATACTGTCGGATTTCGATCTAATAGGCGTTAGAGGTGTTGGAGGGAATGTTAGAGGGAGTTTTGCATGTGGTGAGACTCATCTCCGCAACGTCAGAGAGAAATCTACACCACTGGATCCGTATCAGACTACGCAGATTGCGACTGCAGAGGACAGTTGGGAGAAGGGGACGATAGAGAAGCTACTTTCTTTCAGAAGATATAATGTACGGTGTGTTTCGAATGTAAATCATGTGTTATAATTGTACAGATCCCTGCGTAGTAAAATATGCCTCCATGCGTCCAATACCATTGAAATAAAATGTCCTTCCAAGTTCCAAGGTTTATTTTGCAAGTAGAATTGCGCCCTGATGTATCCAGTTTTGTCCCGTTCATCAATGTTTTTGTGGCACGGAGTGTTTAAGAGGGAATTTTTTATATAAGTATTGGAAATAGAAAAAAAACACTCATCGATAGAGCATTTCATACCCTGCCGATCGATATTCCACAATCCAGAAAAAAGTTTAATGCTTAAAACATGAGTATCGTATCTGCTCTTGTGGCGAATTCCGTCGAAACATTTTTATAAATAGACATGCAATTCCAGTTGGGCCGGGCGTCCGGTCATATTTGAGTTTATTTATACTCGACGGTAAGAGCAACTCCAACATAGTTCTTACATAAGTCTTCAAATTAATTTTTGAATATTTGTATTTATATTTAAAAATTTAAGTATAGTCATTCGTTGTTAAATAATAAATAATTTATTATGTATTGTGTTTTTATTAAATATATGTGCATAGTATGTGAAAAATGGTGGAAGTTAAAAACAGAGGTATGTTTTGAGAGCAGCTAAAGTAGAACCTATAAAACAGATCTCTCAAAAATATGAGTTTTGATTTAAGGACTATTGCACGGTTGTTTTAAATAACTACAATTTGAGAATCAACACGGAGATGCACATAATTAACAGCAGTATTTTATTTATTCTCGATCGTGTGCAGGCATAGCAACGGAAAGAGATACACACATACACGATTGATGAGCGTTTGCACGCATCTCTTTCAAACAACAGCAACACTTGTAAAATTGATGACCACTACTGTTGTATGCTTAATTAGTTGCATCCCTTAATTTATTGTGCACTTGCACGTGTCTGCTGACGACTCGATCTGCGTGTGTTTGTCAGGCGAACGCGTCGCGAATCGGCACGCCACGTTCAATTGATAGAGGGAGAGGAAAGAACAGTTGGATTTCTCTATTGTTCACGTCCTGAACGGGCCTCGCGTTGTTCTCGAAACCCTGCAAATAAAAACAAGAGAAATAAAATAAAATCGTCCTAAGTTTAAAACAAACTGTAAGCTAGCAGCTAGGTTTATATAATTATATGGCCAGTACGTCTTGACCCCTCCTATGTTCGTTAATATATATTTTTAGTGAGCTTACGTCGAGCACGGCTGCCCTGAGAAGTGCAAGCTGGTCGAACGATACAGTGCGCACCTGGAAACAAGAGAGAGGAAAAGGAACATGTTACATTATTCCTTAATATAATTCTTACTACAAATTAACGCTAATTAAATACCGAAAGAGTGCTATATATAACGCCAAGAAACCAAGATAGCATCAAGGAACAGACCAATTGTAAAAGGTTAAACCTGTTAATATACATACCTCCTTGATAATAGTCTAGGTGACCCCTCAGTGCAAGGTGGTGTTGTGAAAGAGCCCATAAAACGGTAGTAAATATTGTCCAGCGGTCCTTTGGCTATGTTTGGATCTACTCCGCCGTGGACTAGCACCTCCTTGTCTTTTTGGTTTGCTATCTTTCTAATGTAGGGCTCCAACTGTATTATAGATTTATGTAGTGATAAACTCAGTTAATACTGCAAAATATACGGTTAATTATGACTGTCTGTCGTCAGTGAAGTTTTTATGCTTGTCAGATTAAAATCATGTAGGTATTTATGAATGGAGTAATATACAGTAGTTTTGCTGCCCTGCGAATTATATTATGTACAAAAATACCTTGTAAAGGAATTTGTCTCGCCGGAAGCCGACGTCGTAGAGGATGCCGATGACCGCGGCCTCGTTCTGGGCGTTGAGATGGACCATGTGCAGCTCCATGTCATACCTCCTGTCGTCGATGGTGTGCTCCGACGGCGTGTGCCAGTGCATCTGACGGAGATGGTACGCCGTGTGGTTGATCACCAGGCTACCGGCGTCGCCGTCGAACCTCACCTTGATTTCGTTGCCGTGGTTGACGACGGAGGCCTTTGCGTTCTGGTAGGTGTAGTTGAGGTAGCCGAGGCCCGGCGCCAGCGTGAGCTGCAGGCTGTCTAGGTTGATCGGCGACTGCCTCTTTCCAGTGCTGCATGTGGCCCATTCCGGCTTGAGGTTGCCCCAGTTCTCCGGCCCATTCGGCGTGCCGGGGATGTAACTGAAGCCGCCGTCCCCCTCCGCTCTGGCCGCCGAAGTTACTGAGAGTAGGAGGAGGACGGTGGCTACGCAGAACCGAGAGGAAGCAGCTGGCATGTTGCCGTATGTGTGATGCTGCGCTGCAGATCGTGTTCGTCTTTGATTGTATAAGCTGATCGATGGGGTTGGGTATGGTAGTTAAGCTAGATTGTAGGGGCTATTTATACAGGGGTGATCAGGTAGCACTGCACGCATGTAGGATTTGAGATGTGACTTCATCAACAGCCCTAAGAGCATCTCCATTGTAATTGCTATCCATGTCTAAAAGTTGTCTTCATTGTACTTGCTATTTTAGGGAGCTTGCTATTTCTCTCACCAAACTTGCTACTGTAGCAAGTTTGGTGAGAGAAATAGCAAGTTTTCTAAAATAGCAAGTCAAATAGCAAGTACAATGAAGTGAGTAGCAATATAGCAAGCCAATTAAAATAGAGAGACTTGCTATTGCTATGAATATCAAGTCAAAAATAGCAATTACAATGGAGATGCTCTACTACTTATTTGTAGTTCCAATATTTATGTCAGTGGCCTGAGGGAAGGTGTGCCGAAGACCACCGAGGAAGTACTAGCAAACTTATTTCTTATAAAAAATATTACAATGTATAATACTAGATTTAACAATTTTTCAATATAAAAAACTATAAAATGGGCATATTCTATCTAATGAGCAACTATCACACTAAAAAACTAATATTATTTAATTTATAGAACTAGTATCTATATATAGAACCCGTACCTTATATTAGTTTGCTTAGAGCATCTCTAAGAGATTACTTATATAATTACCTAAATTTGAATTTAGGTATTTTAATAAAAATGAAGCTTCAAGAGTCTCCCTAAATGAATTCCTTACCTATTCCATTCCCTAAATCATCTCTCATCTCTCAAATATAAGATTACTTTAGTCATTCCCTATTCTCATTCATGCATATTTTTTCTCTTACGAGTGTATTATTTTATTTTTCGCACGTTGTTATTTACTGGATGACACACATATTTAAAAGTACTATAGTTTCACATAAATTTATTATAGATTATAGGCCATATTTGCAGTGTTTAAAAAATAGGGATCATGATTATAGGGAAACTGATGTAGATTGATTAATTTTTAGGGAGAAATAAAGTTTAGGATGATCCCTATATGAGATTTAGGGAATAAAATTTAAGAACTCTCTTGGAGATGTTCTTACTACCATTTCAATATACTAGTCAGATGCTTGTGCTTTGCAACATAACCTTATTTTACAATAGGGTCTTTACGTAAAATTCATGTTTCTACATGATTTTTCAGAAATCTAAAGATTTTACACAAAATTCGTACATCTGTGTAAAATAAAAAATAAAAAACTGAAATGCAAAATACAATTTTCTTTTCTGTTTTATTTTTTCTTTTTTTTTCTTTTTTCCCACGCTTACACGACGCGGTTGCATGCGCGTGGCGCTGCGCTGCGCGCGGGGCGCTCGGGCGGACGCTGCGCGCGTGGGCCAGCTAGGCGGTTGCGCGCGGGGCATTCCGGGCGGGCGGGCGCGCGGGCGAACCAGTTTTCACGGGGTGTAAGTTTTGACCGTTTTTTATGGGAAGTGAGAAAGTACGTACGGGGTTGCGAACGGATGACACAGAAATCTGGACTAGTACCAAACCAAAATGATTTCCTTAACACTACTCCTTATTTTAACATTGTAGATGCTCTAATTAACCCTCCACTCTAACTCAAACCCCCCCTAAGGAATCTCCACTAAAATTCTAAATTAAGAATTCGAAAGAAATTATCACTATTGGCCTCCTCCGTTGCATTTTTTTTTTGTAATTCTGGCTCTACGACTAATGCATCAGCCGTTGAGGGATTTCTAAAAGAATTAGCATTATATATTATTGTTGCTGCACCTCAGTTACACACATAAATACATGTACCGCAATAAGTTATTATTACATACCCAAATTTGTTAACATAGATTGTACATATGTTGAAGTGAAGAAAGGAGTTGCGTATCTTTTTGATTAGTTCAAGTTAAATAGTAGCAATAATTATCTCTATACCAACTAGTTGTGCACCTTACTTTAATGGTATACACTATATGGCGTAGAGACATAAAATGAAATTGCACCTAATCACCGTGCATCCAAATATTTCAAAGATTGTATGCACACGTGTAGACGTGAATGACTCAAACTTAGATGATCAACCACTTATTACTGATGAAAAACAAGCAATTCACTGCCCTGCTCATGCAGATAGCGTTCTACTTGCCACGTTGAGTCATGAAGAATTCTATTAACGTTCTACTAGATGTAGTTAGCCGGTTACCATTCCTCTTGCAGCATCGCCAAAAAGTTGATAATGCCGTCAGAAGGTGGACGCAGGACGTGGTTATCCATTGCCTGATCGCCACAAGTATAGAAATTTAAAACTATTTTCCTTACTAAAAAATAGTTTTATTGAATTTCGTATAAATTTTTTTGACGCCAAATATCATTAGTAAAATCCTGGTTGGTCATTGATTAGGCTGTCTGGATAATCATGCATGTAGTGATCAACAACCCATACCATCCTTATCATCATCCTTAATTACCACTATAAATCATAAACGACAAAATCTCTGGGCTGACATCAAAGTATTATTATTCATACAAATGAAATTAGTTTCCAAACTATCTGAACAAATACTACGCGTTGTCAGTACTATTGATTAATTTACAAGATGTACTATCTAGCACTATGGGAAAAAAAATAGAGTTTCCGATTATCTGATAGTTTGTCTCCCTCCGACACTTAATAAACAAAACATTGCCGAGTGTCCCTAAAATACACTCGGCAAATAAAACTTTCATTTGTACCGCATCAGGTATTTGGCAAAAACTTCACCTAGTGTTCGATAAAATACATTCGGCGAAACGCCTATACACCAAGAATCTAATCGCCATGTGCTTTTTACCGAATGTAGCATTCGGCAAAACCTTCGCCGAATAGAAAAGGGGTTTCACCGAGTGCCACGTGTACTAGACGAATAACTGTTTCTCGTAGCGTGTTTCTCGTAGTGTAGGCACACACGTACCATTCTAGCTACTAGTAGTCTTGCTTGTTTAATTTTTCTTTTTCAAAAAACTCACTACCGGAAAGAGCACATTTGCCGAGTGCCCTAAGGTTTGCCGAGTGCATTCCTTCGGGCACTCGGCAAACCTTGATTTTTCGAATGTACAAAGAAATACACTCGGCAAACATATTACACTCGACGAATAAAATTGTTTGCCGAGTGCCTTATCCATGGCACTCGGCAAACCTGTGGAAAAAACCCGCTGCACCAGGTTTGCTGACGCCGTTGTAACGGCAGAGGGGGAAAGAATGGTTTGCCGAGTGCCACTAACGGACACTCGGCAAACACCAGTATTTGCCGAGTGTTATTTAATAAAACACTCGGCAAAGGTGAAAATCCCATTATTTCATGTGAGATCACAATTTAAGCCTACATCACATTTTAAACATGTTTTGAACTTGAATTTTTTTTACACTCATAATGCAACCTATGTTAGGCCATGGAAAAGTTTCATATTTTTCTGAGTGGGTTTGCTATTTTTAATAAATTAATCATGTTTCAAGGATTTACTTCAAAGTGGGTCAAATTTCAACTAAATGTACATGAAATAATGACTCAAAAATTATGGAAAAATCATATTTGTGTTCATGATTACATTTTTAATCTTTTACAACTAAATATAACTAAATATTTAAAATCTAATTTACGACACTCGACCGGCAATATGCAGGTTAATGGTTTTTTAATTATAGAAAATGTAATTGATGCCTAAAAAATATGGCACTTGACATGGTGTCATTATATCATATATATAATATGGTAAAAAATATTCATAATGTTTCGACAAAGTTTTCAAGTATGACCTTTAGAAATTGGACAATCTTCGAGAAGGTTTAGGAGTTTAGGGATGAAATGAGTTAGGTTTAGAAGCAAATCGATATTCAAATATTTGTTTGAACTTAAAACTTTTTGTACTACTAAAACTCAATTTATCTTATACCATGTCAAAAATTGGCCTTTTTTGAGTTAGTTTGCTATTTTTGGTTAAAAAAGTTGTTTATAGGATTTTAAGTAAAAGATCCCAATTTTAAACTAAAAGTGCCTTATATTTGTTTATTTGAACTTAGAAATTTTCTAGGATGCAATATTAGTGTATATTATATAATACCAAATTTTGGGATTTTTAAGGGTTAATTTTTTCTGTGCCATTACGATTTTTACGGTTTGCCAAAATACCATCGTTGTGTCACTGCCAGATGGGGGCCGCCATAGTCACTGACAGTGGCATGTAGGCAATTTCTGAAAATTATAATGGCATGTGAGTAATTTTCCCATTTTTTAAAGTCTTTATTCTAATTTAGTTTTTTAAAACAATTTTTAAAAATCTTTGCCGAGTGCAATTATCTGTGGCACTCGGCAAAGAGCAAATAAATATTTGCTGAGTGCTATTTAAAAAGCACTCGGCAAAATACTATAGGAACCCATTATTTCATGTGAAAACACATTTTGAGTCCATATCACGTACCCCCGTCCCCCCTTCGCCGAGTGCCCCACGTGGCACTCGGCAAACCCCCTTCGCCGAGTGCCACGTGGGGCACTCGGCAAACCGCGTTAACGCCCCCCGACCGTTAGCCGGCCTCTTTGCCGAGTGCTTAACGTGGCACTCGGCGAAGTCTATATTGCACTCGGCAAAGACTTCGTCGAGTGCCCGATAAAATGCACTCGGCGAACCCCCATGTCGCCGACAAGGCTAGTGCCGAGTGGGGTTCGCCGAGTGTGGCACTCGGCGAAACCTTTGCCGAGTGCATTATGGGCTTCGCCGAGTGCCCTAGGCACTCGGCAAATCACTGTATTCCCGTAATGACTGAAACCAAATTAAACCTGATTTTAGGATTATATTGGATTTTTTTGGACATAATAAACTGACTCGTTGTCAAGAAACACGCACGTCATGATCATATACTCCGACCGTACATGAATATTTACATTAATGTATTTCGAGTCACATTTTATGTGTGCTTCCAGTGGCAACTGCACACGGTATGTAGCAGTCAAAGGACTCTGTATAATATTATATTAATTGATACTTTTAAGGCGAGATGGATATATTATATTGGGATAACATATAATGCATTGTAATTTGGGAATAATGAGTCAGTAAGTTTATAATTAACAGTTAATTTAATTAAACTACTTTAGTTTATATATATATAAATGCTATTCTACACCACAGGTATTCTGCACCACAGGTGTAGAATATCTATTCTACTGAAAAAATAGTACTCGATTGCTATTCTACTGAGAAAATCTACTAGTGAAAATGATTGGTGTAGAATAGCTATTCTACACATGTGGTGTAAAATAGTGCTCTCGTGTATATATATATTTGAAGCCTAAAAAGTTTGGTTTCAACTCTATTTTTAATGAATGAAAATTATTAAACTTCTTTAGATATTCAAATTTATTCTCAACACTAATTATAGATTTTTTTATAATTAGAAATTTCTACTTCTGTCTTACTAATGATCCCTATTTTTTAAAACTTATAAATACAACATATAATTTATAATAATTTTGGTTCTTCTAGCTTTTTTATAACAACATGCGGTTAGATTAATTATTTTTTATAAAAAATGGTGTTTACCATAGTTCCAATATAAGATTTAGAAAATAAAATTAAGAAGATATAGCTCTCGGTGATACTTAAGTGCGTGTATGTTACATGTGTTACATGCATGCATGTCCGTGCTGATCAGTACCAACTACTGAGCGTAACGACAGGTCAATTAACAATAATACTGTTACGACACCGGTTATTGATAATAGCCAAACAATCGGTTATTAATAACCAGTAACACTGATATTAGTATATGATTTAATAATTATTAGACCCATTACACAAATAATTATCAGCCATCAAACTTAGCTATAAAAATACTAAATTGGAAATAGTAATAATATACGAGAAAATATAGAAATTTTAATAATATTTTTGACGTTTCGAAAAATAAAGGTGAGCTTCAATCGGCACCGACGATGCAGCACGTACGCCACGTAGAGAAATTACTTGTAAGGCTGCAAAGCCGACGAACTCAGCTACTAATAATATAATTACGATTACGATTTGCTTGTTTCGATCCACGTACACACGTGATCCACACGGCCGGCGAATTATGCTTTCCAGCTGCGTAGGCACCACGGCATCGTAGTCTCCCTTCTCGATCTATATACCTAGCTTGCTAGCGACGGATCACCTGCTCGTTTATTCAATGAGATATGCGTGTGTTTCCAAAAGTCAACAATTTTAATTTTAGCAAATAACAAATTAAAATCATAAATTTTTATATAGGTGATGTAGTTAAATATATATACAAAAATATTTTTATATAATATGAATTTCGTACTCACTCCATCCAAAAATGCAAGGACTCTTAGAGCATTTGGTTTTCATAGCAGAAGCTGAACCAAACAAGTTTACCCAAACTGCTTCTACTGTGAAAAGACAACTTTTTTCTAGTACAAATTTAGAAGTAGCTTGGACCCTACTTTTCTGCTTTTTTGATTTTTAGTATAGATTAAATAGCATGAATTCAAGGTGTCCCTCTAACATTATTATGGTTTGTATTATATTGCACAATTTCATGAGATAATACATGGTTGTCGGTTACTTTATGAGATGAACTATGCACTTTTTATTTATCTAATATATTTTCCAATTATTTAGTTGCATCACTGTTGAGTGTTTCTATATATGTATAGAATATTATAATGATGTAAATTATGTAAGTTAAAAAAACAGTCAGCTCACAACAGTTTTTTCACAACAGTTTCAACCAAATGACTTTTAGCTTTTTCACAAGAGAACTTACAACAACTTTTTCACAGTAGGCAGCTCACATCATCTTTTTCACAGCTCACAGTAGAACCAAACACACTCTTAGGCTTAGACACATGTATTAAGAAGAAATATAAAAATATCATACTACTCTTCTAAGCGTAAGTGAGTGTGGGTCTGAAAAGTAGTTAGGTGAAGAAATAAATAATAATGTTGAAGGGTAGTATGAGTATCTAAAGTGGTGTTTAGTTCTATGGACTAAAATTTAGTCCGTGTCACATCAGATATTTGAACATCAAACTAAAGATCTAAAAATAAACTAATTATATAAACAATTATAAAATCATAGGATAATTCGCGAGACGAATTTATTAAGCCTAATTAATCCATAATTAACAAATATTTATTGTAGCATCACATTGTCAAATCATGACATAATTAGGCTCATTAAATTTGTTGGACCGAAAAGGGCGACCAGAGGGGGGGTGAATGGGAGCTTTTCAAAAATTTTAGGCTAAAACTAGCCTTCTGTTTTAACGCAGTCTCTTGCGGAACAGGCTTCGAACACACCTTTCGAAGGTCTGATTCAGAGGTATTTTACAGCTCCAAACCCAGATTTCACATAGATCAAAAGTCCGAAGTCAAAAAGACTTCGCTCACACCCACACACCCAAAAACACAGTTGTGACGCCCCAATTTAACAAATCGGAATATTATTGAATTTCTAAAGAAAAACAATAATACAAGAGGTTCATCATGCAACATGTACTTACGAGCAAGCATCCGTGGTACGCAGACCACATTATTACAAAAAGAGTAAAATTAAAATAAGAAAATAAAAGCATGACGAACGCCCTCTTCAGGATCTTCTTCTTGACTGGGTAGCTACTCCAGACCATCTTCCTCGTAGTAGGCATCTCTGAATAGTGTGTCCAACGGGTATGAGTACAAAAGTACTCAACAAGCCACCGCAAATGCAATAGTAATGCAGGGTAATAACAAAGGAAGGATAATGGCTAAAAGTGCGGAAACGTACATTTTTCAGTTATTGCATTTAGTGTAGTCAAATTTAATCATGCGGAATAATAAACATGAACATCATAATAACATCTAACTCGAGGAGTACGTTTTCCCTCCTCGCACAACAGTCCTTACATGTCAAATCATCATGCTCACTCATTAAAAGTAAACTAACTGTGGGATGTCACGCAACCCGCCCTTGACCGTGGGCTCGATTTTTCGAAAATATTTATGACTTTGATCAGAGGTGTACCACTGTAACCATAAGGCACACACTCATCCCATACACCAAAGTGTAACGAGATAACCCATACCACGAGAACTCGTGCCAAAACCTCAGCATAAAATGCTCCAAGCGATAACCACCCGCTCTAGGTTTCGCTGGTGCGCCGGGCCGCATCCCGGCTAACGTCGCACCCTCTTTTGTGCCACGTTGGTACAAGCCACTCGCAGGTGCTGCTTGACCCATATCCAAGTGGTGGCCTCGGTTTGGAACACTCCATACCTTAGTTAGGACTTATCCACTAGACTTGTGGTTAGTACAGAAGTGTATTGCCATGGATCCCGCAGACCGGTCCTTATAGTGCCCCGGGTGCTACCGACCAATGCCCTAGCTTGCACCCGGAACCCACCATGCATACACTCACAACCAAAACTCTATCACCAACAACATTCCAGAGATGAGAATAACGGGGATCATATAGTAGATTCCAATCACTACGACTCATTTTTAATCCTATAGCAATTCTGTCGGTACATTGGACACTAGCTAATAGTACTAATAATATGGTGACAAGGAGTTTAGGCTAGATAGCATGGCTTGCGTTGCACATCAAGGTCAGGGGATCCTAATAAATATATTGTAAGGGTTTCATTTAACTAATGCATGTGTATCCTATGTGTTTTAGCGATAGTTCAGTAAAACATGGGTTCAATATGCTCAAAAGATTGGTTTGGTGACTTGACTTGTTCGGCGAAAGGTGAGGGAGGGACTTCCGGGAAGTACTCCGGCTCCTCGGCGGTGTCGTAGTCTTTTCGACAAAAGTAATAAACATAACATTCAATAAACATTCCAAAATCACATAATAAGCATATGGGTTTTGATTAGGTTTAAATTAATAAAAATAAGTTATTAAGTTTTTGAAAATTATTATATGAATTTTTAATATGGACTTTTGATGGAGTTAGAGATTTCTACAAAAGAAATAAAAATGTGCTCCTAATATATTTTAAACTTCCCATTAAGTAATAATAGAAAGTTCAGATCAACCTACTGTTTCCATTATACAAAAATGAAGAGGATAAAAGATAAATCTTTCTAAAGTTGCATTATGGACATATATTAAAGTGCAGTTGAATACTTTATAAAATAAACATAAAATACTCAAAATAAACCTACTGTTTTTATTGTACAAACATGAAGAGAATAAAATTATAAATTTTCTAGAATTGAAATCGTAATTTTTGGAGTTAAAATGCGCAATATATGAATTTTAGAAGTTTAAAACTATTTCTGAATTTAAATTAAATCCAAAAACAGGCGTCGGTCAACGGTGAACCGGATTCACCGTGAACCCGCGCACTATGTGCATGCGCCGGATCCAGATCCACCGTTGGATCGCGATCGGGCGGCCACGGGCGAGGCGGGGGCGTTAATTGGACGCGGACGACCACGATTAAAATGCCGAACCATTAGGCATTGTGTGGCTCAGATCAAACACGGGTTTTAAATCATACCAATTCGTTGAGATCCAATGAATTTGATTAAACCGCGAGAACGGCCTAACCACCACCGTCGGATCTAGATCGCACGGGCGAGATCGAATCCGACACGGCACGGGTACTCAGCCCGTGCCGGTCATCTTCTCCGGTGACAGCGAGGGTCTAGCGACCATAGCGAGTGATGGCGATTGGTTCTAAGGGCTAAGACAGAATCAGTACATCGCGGGGGTCAAGAGGGTACCGTCGGTGAGGCTTGGGGTCGTCGAAGCGTGGCCGGCGACGAGCAGGGGCGGCGGAGGCGTTCGGGTCCTCGTCGGCGATGGCGTTCCGGTAGGGTTCAGTGGCGACGGAGGGGTGGACGAGGTCGGGGTGACATCGGTGATCACACGGGTGCGGTCGCCGAGGGTGGAAGAGGTCTCCGGCGATGGCGAATGACGGCTGGAGTGCGGGCGGCAGAGGGGTGTTAAAAACAGGAGCGTGGGCATTTTGTTCATTCTCGCTGCGAGTGAGCATAGGGGTCGAACGCGGTGATGACCGAGGGCTTAAATAGGAGTGCCGGCGGGGTCCGAGGGGGGCGCAATTGGGGGAAGACCGAATTTAAAATGGCTTTAACGCTAGCGAGCTCGGTTGCGAGGGGATACACTAAACCTGGACATGATTCGGCTGGGTTTAAAGGGGGAAATGGTCGGCGGGACGCGGGGAATTCATTGCCAGCGACAGATTAAAGGGAGGGGGTCGGCGAGGGCGGATCCGAGGCGGGATTAGGGCTTCGGCCGACAAGGGGGGGGGGATTTGGGGGCGGATCCCACAGAGACGACGAGTTTGACGAGTGGGGGCCACTGGTCAGCGGGCGCGAGACGAGGGTGAGGCGACCGACGAGTGGTGCTGAAGTGTCGGGCACGTGCGGAGGGGGAGAGGGCCTCTGATGGGTGGGGTCCGTCTGTCAGTCCGAGGCGCGGGGAGGGAGTGGGCTGGGCCGACCGGGGGAGGGAGAAGAGGGGGAAAGGGACCCATTACTGTTTCGATCATTTACTGAATAAAAATAATTACATAAATTAGTTTAAAATATTTGGGCTACCTCCAAGGGTGATAAAAATTTATAAAAATTCTCAAAAATATATCTTGGCCTTGGGATCACATACAAAATTTTCTAGCCCCTGGTTTGGATGTTTTATCTAGGTTCTAGTTCAATAAAGCTTAGAAGGGCATTAAAGGTATTTCAAAATAATTTATTTCCAGAAAAACATATTAAATGGTATTTTTTTATTTCTCTAAAAATTTGGGGTGTTACAAACCTATCCCCCTTACAAAGAATCTCGTCCTCGAGATTGGAACGTTACTCGAATAGCTCGGGGTATTGGGCTTTCAACTCGTCTTCTTTTTCCCATGTGGCTTCTTCAATGGGGTGGTTGTCCCACTGAACCTTGTAGAAGCGAACCACACGGCTCCTGGTTACTCTATCCTTAGTTTCCAAAACCTTGACAGGTTTCTCAATGTAGGTCAAGTCCTCTTGGATGTTTAGCTGTTGGAGGTCGGCCTGCTTGGTGGGTACACAGAGGCACTTCTTCAGCTGAGAGACGTGAAACACATTATGGACTCCTGCCAAGGATGGAGGCAGTTCTAGCTGATATGCCACTTCTCCTTGCCGTCGGAGGATCTGAAAAGGTCCGACATAGCGGGGTGCTAGCTTGCCTCTCATGTTAAACCTTTGAGTGCCACGGAGGGGAGTGACTCAGAGATAGACATAGTCACCTTCCTCAAAGGTCAGGTCTCTCCGTCGGTTGTCGGCATAGCTCTTTTGCTGAGACTGGGTTATCTTTAGTCTGTCCCTGATGATCTTGACTTTCTCTTCGGCTTCTCACAATATATCTGTCCCGAAAAGTTGCGATTCTCCGGTCTGATCCCAGAGTAACGATGTTCTGCACTTACGCCCATAAAGTGCTTCAAACGGGGACATTTGCAGGCTAACTTGATAGCTGTTGTTGTAGGAGAACTCTTCATAAGGCAAGTTCTTGTCCCACATTCCACCAAAGTCTAGAGCGCAAGCTCTAAGCATATCCTCCAATACCTGATTGACTCTTTCGGTTTGAGCATCGGTCTGTGGATGATAGACGGTGCTAAAGTTTAGCCGGGTGCCGAGTTCCTCTTGAAGGTTCTTCCAAAATTTAGAGGTAAACTGACTCCCACAGTCAGATACAATATTCTTCAGAACTCCATGTAGGCACACAATCTGGGTCATATACAACTCGGCCAACTTGGTGACGGTGTAAGTTGTCTTCACGGGGATGAAGTGAGACACTTTGGTGAGTTAGTCGACGATTACCCAGATAGAATCATGACCGGCTTGGGTCCTGGGCAGTCCTGTGATGAAGTCCATTCCTATCTCTTCCCACTTCCATTCGGGGACCTTGAGGGGTTGTAACAGCCCGGCAGGTCTCTGGTGCCCTGCCTTGACTCGCCGACATGTGTCGCACTTGGCCACATATTCAACTATTTCCCTCTTCATGCTGACCCACCAATATTTCTCCTTTAGGTCTTGATACATCTTTGTATTCTCGGGATGTATGGAGTATAGAGTATCGTGGGCTTCTTGAAGGATGAGGGCCTTCAACTCTGGCTTGTCAGGCACGCATATTCGGTTTCCGAACTAGACAGTACCGTGCTCGTCCTCGGAGAACCCGGGGGCTTTACCTTTTCTCAATTTCTGCTGGATCTCCAAGATGTCTGGGTCTTCCTTCTGTGTATCCCAGATCTGGTCTATCAGGACATGTCTAGCCTCTAGGGCAGTGAGATATGCTCTAGTGGTGATTCCTAGTTTCAGTCTTTCCATCTCCTTGTATAATAAAGGAGCCTGATCCTGCACCATGATGGTGTTACAATACCCTTTTCGACTTAGGGCGTCTGCCACCACATTTGCCTTGCCCAGGTGATAATGGATGCCCAAGTCATAATCTTTGATCAGCTCCAATCACCTTCTTTGTCTAAGGTTCAGGTCCGGTTGGGTGAATATGTACTTGAGGCTCTTGTGGTCGGTGATGACCTCACACCAATTTCCCATGAGGTAATGTCTCCATATCTTCAAGGCATGAACCACGACTGCCAATTCCAGGTCATTGGTCGGGTAATTTAGATCATGTGGTCTTAGCTGACGAGAGGCGTAAGATATCACCTTCCCATCTTGCATCAAGACACACCCTAACCCTTGGCGAGAGGCATCACAGTAGACGTGGAAGTCCTTCTGGATGTCTGACAGAGTCAGAATCGGGGCTGACACGAGCTTCTTCTTAAGGGTTTGGATGCATTCTTCAAAATCTGGGGTCCACTCAAACTTTACCTCCTTCTGAGATAATCTGGTCATGGGCTTGGCTATCATCGAAAAGTTCTCGATGAACCGGCGGTAGTATTCGGCCAATTCGAGAAAACTTCGGATCTCGGTCACGCTCGTGGGTTGTAGCCAATTGGTCACTGCTTCCACAGACGACCGAGGAACTTGCTGTATTTGGCGTACAATTGCTGTTCCCTTAGCTTTCCGAGGGTCAGACGGAGGTGGGTTTCATGTTCTTCCTTGGTCTTGGAGTAGACGAGGATATTGTCGATGAATACCACGATGAACTTATCCAAGAACTCCATGAATACATTGTTCATCATGTTCATGAAAAAGGCCGGGGCATTCGTGAGTCTGAACGACATCACAATATACTCATAGAGTCCATAGCAGGAGGTGAAGGCGGTCTTGGGGATGTCTTCTTCCCTAATCCTCAATTGGTGATACCCTGACCAGAGGTCGATCTTGGAGAACACCGAGGATCCTTTCAATTGATCGAACAGGTCGTTGATCTAGGGCAATGGGTACTTGTTCTTGATGGTCACGTCATTCAGGGCTCTATAGTCCACACACATTCTTTTGGTCCTGTCCTTCTTCATGGCGAAGATAACCGGTGCACCCCAGGACGAGGTACTCGGTCGGATATACCCTTTTTGCTCTAGGTCTTCGATGTTGCTCTTGACTTCACTAATTCATTGGCGTCCATCCGATATCTTCTTTACTCTTTTCTTGAATCTTTTTGTGTGTGTTCGTATCATACATATTCACATATCACATTTTTGAGCTGCTTCTGTTATATGATTGAACTGCTTCACTTATTCTAGTTGGTACATGCTTTTGAATACTTGTCAATGATCAGGTTTTGGTTCAGTTCACTTGATATGTCTGATATCTGACATATGCATGGTTTTTATGCTTTAAACTTGAAAAATGATCACCATTGCTTCTGGTAACTAGCATGCATAGGCTGAATGTTCTTGCTATCTGTTACATGCCTTGTAGCTAGTTCCTGACTTAGATGAAAACATGCAACTTGGATATCTTTCTGCTTTAAAACATGGAAATGTGCTATAAAAATGATGAAAAATAAAGAAAAATGAAAATTCCATGCCTTTTTATGCATAACTTGAAAAGACCCAGGTGGGTTTGCTTTGTCGCATTGCATTGTTCTAGACTGCGTACCATAGCACTTTGGTATGAACTAGGACAGTGTAGTGTATGCCAAGACCAATGTCTTAAGCTTCTGATGGTCCAGTTCTGGCCTAGGCTTGACTTGGTCGGTCAACATAAGGTTTGACACGCAAATAACCCCTGGCAAAAATGAAAAAGGAAAAAAGAAAAAGCGTGAAAATTGAAATGATAACAAGTTTGCTGAAGCACTTTGTTTTTGGACAATGCTTATCTTGGTAGATATCAGTTAGCTTCTACATCTCATGCTTTACCTTGCTTGTTAACTGGATAATGTGGTGACGCTTTTGTTTGCAAAAATTGTAAATGCATGCTAATGACTTTCTTTAGATATCATCTGTTGCACTGATCATGCCATGTATCTTAGACAATATGTCTTTTGCTGTATCTATTAGATATTGTAATTGCAGTCAATCATATCTGAGAAGCATGCTTTATTCACTCCACCTGCACTCCAGTTGCATTCTTTGGATATTTTGAGAGGGAGTTGCGTTTCAGGGGGAGTCTGTGTCTCTTTCGAGTGCTTGATGAGTTCACTTGTCAAGAAGGGGGAGCAATTTTGGGATCAGAGTTTAAGGGGGAGTTTTTGTCTCGCTTGTTCTTACTCTGTTGATATCCTTGTTGTTCTGAAATCGCACTCATTTTGAGCTTTTACTTTTTGGTTAACCATAATGACCACTTCTTGCCTTTTGTTTGGCTTTTGGTCATTAGGGTTAAACTTTTACCTTATTTTCTTCTTCTTTGTTTTCTTGTGTTTTTGTTTTCGTGTTTCCACATGTGTTCGTAGGTTCTAAAGAAGTGAAGTGTTGACAATGCACTCATCAAGGGGGAGATTGAGGAGCCATGCTGAATAGCGTGGGCCTCATGGCTCCAGATGTGATGAGTCATTGTCAACGATAGTCAAAGAGGACAGATGAAGAGAGGAGATCTACTGTTTCATGGCCGTGTGTGACTCAGGTACACGGGCAGCGAGCGACTGTCGGGCTGAGAGAGCTGCGAAGTCGGGCTGGCCCAATCCGGGTACATGGGCAAGGAGCAGCAGAAGACCCACTGGGCTGTTGACCAGGATTGACTTAGGTACACGGGCGGTGAGCGATTGCCGGGCTGAGAGAGCTGCGGAGTCGGGCCGGCCCAATCCAGGTACCTGGTGCAAAGTCAGTGGAGGCTTTGTTAGTTTCAGCGCAAAACTAACGACCGCTGATCTTGTATCGGACTGTCCAGAAGAGAAGCCGTAGTCGCTACGAAAGCTTAGCTTCCGGATAAGTCATCTGTAAATAGGAGTTTTCTATTTTGTCCCTAGGCCCACAGTCAGTCAGTCGAGTATGTAAAAAATCCTAAGGGTAGTTTAGTCTTTTCCTTTATTTCAGCGTCTGTAAAAAACCCTAAGGGGCTGGTGGAATATTCCTAGTATTGGGCAGCCTATAAATAGGGCCCCAATCCCTAGAGTTAGGTCACCCTTTTGCTGAAATCATTTTATTCCATTGGGTCATTTTTTCTTACGTGTTCTCTCTCCTGTCCATGTGTGCGCCGCCAGGAACCTTTCTATGAGTTCATCTCAGGATTCTTTCTTTGTTCTGGATGATTTTATTCCCGTTGCTTGTGTGTTGCATTTAGTTAAGAGCTCTGCAGTCTTTGGTTTGCACACATAAATTTTATTCCTGAGTTTTCGTGCTTCTGTTGCTTCTGTTCTTCACGAGAGGAGTACTAGTTCTTGCTTGTAGCAAGTAGTACCTACTCCCTGTAGCTACAGTACTCTAGTACTCTAGCCTTGCTTTTTCCTGTAAAGCTTTTTGATCGAATAGACAGTGCCTTGCTTGTCTCTGTCAGTTTCTAGCGAAGCCCCATGCCTGGTGCGAAGCCCTTTTAGCTCTGTAAAGCAGGCTTCGACCTGTATTCTTCGAAGGCATTGCTAAGAACGTTCAACTCCGAACTTGAACTGTGAACCTTGCTTCGAAGTATGTTTTGTGCTTCGCTTCTGTTCTGATTAGCATACTTCGATAGTTCTTGCGAAGGTGTACCCCAACTCGAGCGTTACGAAGTCAATACTTTGATGGGCTTCGAAGTGAGCTCCGAAGCATGTCTTTCTGGTAGACTTCGCTCGAAGTGTGTTCTCTGAGATTTTTTCTGCTGCTGTCTCTTCCGAAGGTCTCAGTTTGTGCGCTCGAAGTTTGTCATTCATAGTTAGCCCTCGAGTCGAAGGTTACTACTTCGGTAGTCATACCTCGATCAAGCTAGCTTCGAAGGTAGAGTGTAGACTTCGATTTGGACTTGCTGCCGTGTGTTGAGCTTCGCTTCTCATTCGGAGGTTTCTTTTCTGTGAGCTTGTTCGAACCTTTCTGATCGAAGTTTAGGATTCGAAGTACACTGTTCGAAGCAAGCTTCGATACTCTCATACTTCGCTTCGAAGCATACTTCGCTCTCTGCCACACTCGAACTAGGCTAGACCAAACAAACCTTTGGCTTATCAAAGACAACCTTCGCTCGACTTCGACAAGGGACTCCGAAGCAGGCTTCGACACTGCGAGCAGGCTTCAACACAGCGAAGTAGGCTTCGCCAAGTTTCGAACAGGAGACAGCTTTAGAACAGTAACTTCTCATCCCACTCTGTGTGCACTTAGATTGTTGTACTGAGAAGTTTGTTTTGCCATGTCTTGTGTATTCTGTTTATCTGTCTATTAGCATTGTATTGGTGTTTCTTTGTTTTCAACATCAGTTGCTTCTAGGCTAGATACCTTTAGAATTAGGCAATCTGTTCATGCTTTGCTGCTTAGTCTTTTGAGGTGCGTTGGGTGTTGGGAGCAGGCCATTGATTCGAAAGAATTTTTTTAGGCGCCCATTCACCCCCTCTTGTTTCTACTTTCGGTCCTACAACCGCCGCCGCCACCGTTTCCCGGCACCGTCACCGGAGCCGGCCCGTCGCCACCGTCGGAGCCCGCCACCGCCCCCCAGAGCCCTTCACCGTGCACCGTCCCCACCGCCGCCCCGGAGACCGCCGCCTCCACCGGAGCCCGTTGCCGAAACTGGTATGATAGCTGGAAAAATTCTCTTATCATTGTTAGATATGTTCTGTAAATATGTTAGATAAGCATATCTTATAAATTTGACCAAACAGATATGAACTAGTGTCATGGCCTAACAACGAATTGGGTGGATCTATTTCCTTCGAATAGATGTAGACACCACAAAACCCACCCTTTGGTGCATGCTTCTTCCATCGAGCACTTCCCACTCTCGTGGCCGAGCAAAACATGTCCCCCTTACCTATGTGCATTGCCCGAACGAGCATCACCACTTTGAGCCCCCCACTGCCGAGAGAGCGCAACTGCCTCCTCCTTGTCGACAAGATCGTAGAATAGCATCCCTACGTCGAGTTGCACCAAGCGCCCCCCTATGAGATCCTAGAGCGGTGATGGTCATGTGCAAATAACTTTAGAGTCTGACTTATGATATAGTATATGTGTTGTTTATGAGAAGTAAGAAACTATGCAATGTTCATATGCAATATATGTTGTGATGTTAAAAAATTTTGTTCATGTATTAATATTATGCTTTTACATATGTTTCAATTTCTTTTAGATGCATGTGATGCAAATTGTTATTGAGTTATCTCATGTATGTCATCAAGCCGTGGGACACATCCATTCCCGTCAACAACTTCTTCTTTCTCGTGTTGCTGACAAGGAATGGATGTGCTCACAGTTCCATGGTAGTCATGAACATATTTGAAAAATAACACAAAATATAATGAGGCTTCAACAACACTAGAGAGAGAGAACAACACAATTTCCTAACTTGAGGATTAATATAGTGGCTTCAGAAGTAATAGCTGACTACTGTAGCCAAGAAGAGTTTTCATACATTTCCCACCTTTGACACTGTGATCAGTTTACTACTGCTATTGCTTCTAAGGCTACTATACTAATCCTCAAGTTCATCTGGCCGAAGACCAACATTAGATTCTACAATTCCTTTTAGAAGCCTATGATGCAAATTGTTATTGAGTTATCTCATGTATGTCATCAAGCCGTGTGACACGTCCATTCCCATCAACAACTTCTTTCTTGTGTTGCTGGCAGGGAATGGATGTGCACACGGTTCCATGGCAGCCATGAACATATTTGAAAAACAACACAAAATATGCTGAGGCCTCAACAACACTAGAGAGAGAGAGAACAACAAAATCTCCTAACTTGAGAATTAATATACTGGCTTCGGAAGTAATAGCTGACTACTGTAGCCAAGAAGAGTTTTCATACATTTCCCACCTTTGACACTGTGATCAGTTTACTACTGCTATTACTTCTAAGGCTACTATACTAATCCTTAAGTTCATCCGGCTGAAGACCAACGTTAGATTCTGCAATTCCTTTTAGCTGCCTATGATGCAAATTGTTATTGAGTTATCTCATGTATGTCATCAAGCCATGGGACACGTCCATTCCCATCAACATCTTCTTCTTTCTCGTGTTGCTGACAGGGAATGGATGTGCTCATGGTTCCATGGCAGCCATGAACATTTTGAAATACAACACAAAATATGCTGAGGCCTCAACAACACTAGAGAGAGAACAACACAATCTCCTAACTTGAGGATTAGTATAGTGTCTTCAGAAGTAATAGCCTCTTAACTATGAAAATATGACAGCAGACCTTTTTTGCATAACCAAAATTCTGATACATTAGCCTCTTAACTATGAATAGTTTATCTATGGCGGAAGAAGGACATTCCATCGAGGAGCTCATCTACGAGTCTCCCGCAAAAACAAATAAATAGGGTTCATCTGAAGGATCCTCCGATAGCGAATCTTCGTACCACTCTCCGAAGAATGAACATCCAATGGAGCCTAGGAAGAAAAGAACGAGAGAAGACGCCGATGAGGATTACATTCCTGAAGCTCAAGCGGAGGTAATTATTGCATTAGTAACAAGTCAGAGCAGCTTCTAACCGAGGATTACATTCCTGAAGCTCACATTGTCTATCATCGTAGGATCATCCAAAGCGAGGAAGAAAGCGTCGATTATTCCAAGTCGAGAAAATAATAGCTATTATCCCAGCTGTTGAGTCATCTGAGCCAACAGATGTTGAGCCCGCTGCCACTACATCCTCTGCAAATGCGAGAGGAGAGGGAAACGGGAGAAGAACAAGCTGCATACAACAATCTATGAGGTTGAAGAAGTGCATGTTGATGGGGCTCCAAAGAAGCCGAAAGAAATCACAGCTAAGTGGCGTAACGACTGTGGATGTCTCGCTAGGGAGCGATGTAAGATAGTTTGGAAAAACTGGAATAGTGTCCCTGAAGCTACAAAGAACGAATTGTGGCAGCATATAAAAGTGCATTATAAATTCCCGGAAGATCGCTTAGAAGACGCTAAAGCTGCCACATTGAATACTATCGGGAAGGCTCTCCGTACATTTAGGACTAAACTGAACACACAGTACCTTCAAAAAGGAGAGTCGCCGCTCAACGACTACGGCTTTATAACGCCAAATGAATGAAACGAATTCAAAATGCAGCATTGCTCAGAAGAAGCCAAACAAGAGAGCATCATGTTCAAAGAACTTAATAAGAAGAATAAGTTCCCACATAAACTTGGGCCAGGTGGATATAAGGCCAAGGAGGATGAGTGGAGTAGAAAGGAGGAGGAGGACCGTGTGGCTGGGTTACCTGAACAGTTTTCAGGTGCTGATCAGCGCACTAAGAGATGGCTCCTAGGTCGAGCTAAGAAAACACCTGAGGGCCAATATATGCTCTCCGACTCACGGACTAGTGAAGTATTTCAAAAAGCACAGGAAATCGCTGAGTTGGAGAAGGCTGGAAAGTTCAAGCCCGAGGGATGTAATGACCATCTTACATCTGCTCTCGGAAATGAGGAACATCGAGGGTGCACCCGAGGTGTCTCTTCTATGGAACCCTGGAAAAATACTTTCAAGAAACATGAGGGTGCCACATACAAGAAGCGTCAAGCACGCACAGCCGACGCCGCAGAGCGTCGTGCAGAGTGGGAGTGACACTTTTTTGAATTTATCAATGAGAATCCAAACATAATGTAGGCTACAGCGGGACAAATAATTGTGCCAGAAGTACGACTTGACGTACCAAACAATGTTGGCTCAATACAAGAAAAATTTCCTGTAAATTATATCAAAGAGGACACACCATGCATCTTGCATGTACCGATAGGGCGCAAAGGGCATTCCCAAGAGGTTGCACGAGGCCTTACTATGCCCGGGGATTTATTTCACAATCGGCCTATTCCTGTAGAGTATACCAAGGTTCAGGTCAATGAGATTACCAACGACAGATTTATCAATGATCCCTTGGATCTTCCAATGTCTGATGAGGGGATTGAGACAATCGAGATGCGCTGACGAGCCGAGATATCAAATTACTACAGACAAGTTCTCAGAGTAAATCGCCTATTGTCTCATCGCAATCCCCCACATATCCTTCATCTCACGAGGTGCAAAATATAGGATCTTTATCACCCATTGATGAGCGTGAGATAGAGGAAGAGGCAGAGAAGGAGCCAGTGCCCAATAAAGTGGCAGAAGTGACAAAACCTAAACTGGTCGAGCCTGATCAAGTGGAAGTGTCAATTCTAGTGGCCGAGCCTGATCAAATTCCTCTGCCAGTTCTGGTCGAGCCAGTGCTATTGCCTGAGCCCACTGAGCCCAACACTAAAGTGCCAGAGCCAGTTTCGGTCGAGCCAGTGCTAGTGGCCGAGCATGAAAAACAAGATGCACACCCAAAGCCCGCAATCCACAAAACAATTGTTCAAGCTGGGCAGTGTTCTGCGCTGAAATCTGAAATGCTTAAATTTTTCACTACTATGGGGCTAACACGTTCTACGCCCATAGCGGTCCCCTTAAAGGCTCTAGTACAAAAGCATGCGGGCTCACTTTCTGTTGATAAATGGACCCACGGAGACAAGGATTATATCGAATATGAACCAGGCAAACCATTATTACCCCAACGAGTACTTAAGAGTATGCCTTGGCAGATGAGAACATTTCATGACTGGTACCTCGAAGCGTCTTCGTTAGGAGTTACACACATAGAAGTGAAGGTTCCAAAAGAAATATTCAACTGCCCAGAGTTTACTCTTGCACTATTTTTCGACGACTTCCATCAGATGTTTTGTCTGCAATGAACCGACATCACAAGCATGATGCTCTGGTGCATGTAAGTACTTTATACTTTGTCAATACAAAGCAAAAATCAATCATGTCTTATATTGACTATTGTTTCATAACATATGCAGTTTGAATTCATGTTGTGACACTTCTAATAAATATGGGTACTTGAACCCGTCATTCATAAGCCAAAGTACACTGAACCCGGTACTAAATCGGAACGATGGCAAGTACTGGACTGTGGGTCAGAAAAATTTCAAAAAAGATGTTCAATAAAGACCAAGACGCACATAAGAAGACTAAAAGGAATTGTGCCGCATTGTATATTGCGCAATGCATGCATAAATGGAGTGATAGAGAAATGATAAGTGGGGCATATAACTTTAAGTAAGTATACCCACTATATCCACTTAATCACGTTTTATCGATTATGAAACTAACATAATTATATATTACTTATTTCGATAGTGATCATTGGATTGCACTTCTGATATACCCAAAGTACTCAATGGTTTATGGTTTATGTTCTCGACTCTCTCGACAAACCCAAAAAAGATTATCAAGATATATTAAATGTTATTCAGAGTGCATACAAATACTACGTGGAAAAGTTAGGTGGCCCACATGATCCACAGAGGTCGAAAGATATGCTTATCAGAACCAACTATCCGGTAATATTATATTTTTAAATTTCTTAATTCAATTGATAAAGCCAAACTATATATCGTTCTAACTTTGTCTATTTTGAAGTGTCACAAACAATCTCATGGTTCGGTGCATTGCGGCTATTATACTTGTGATTTCATGAGCAATAACTTAGGAAAGTTTGCGCGGACAATATCTGAGGATACTAAAGAAGTAAGTTGATTTCTTGTGTGTTAATCTAATATAACTTGCAGCGTATGTACTTATATGTTACGTATGCAGGCGTCAGGTCCATCAACCATTGCCTAGAAGAGCCAACTCTCAGAATCAGAAATGTACGAAATCGTACCAACGATGTACCGCTTCACGATGCATGAGGTTCTTCATGAGCTTGGAGTATTCTTCGATCCTGAGGGTGAAGTGGCCAAGCATCCAACTCTGTATGATTGGGCCGGAAGAATGAAAAGGAAAGTACAACAAATCGATAAAAATTTTGAAGCTGAGAAGGAAAAAAAGATGCGCAAGATATGAGTTGGCCTTCCAACAAAACATAAACCGCATGAGCATGTATTTGTGAAACAATGGTTAATTTTGAAATTTTGATAGATGTAAACTTTTTAAACTTGTTGTGTGATGAAATGTAAACTTTGTAAATTTGTAAATTGATGAGATGGGTTGTTGTTATGTTGATGTGTTGCTGTTGTGGATGTGTATGTGGATATGTGGATGTTTTTGCTGCTGTGTTTGTAGATGGCTGTGTGAAGCATATAATGTAAACTTTGTAAATTTGTAAATTGATGAGATGGATGGGTTGTTGTTATGTTGATGTGTTGCTGTTGTGGATGTGTATGTAGATATGTGGATGTTTTGCTGCTGTGTATGTGAATGGCTGTGTGAAGCATATAATTTTTGTGTTTTGCTTTGTGGGACTGTGTGAATTAAGGTTTACAACATTCTATGTAATGGGGTATACACAGCAGTGGTGTGCAGATGATGTCAGCGCGCCCACCACCGCTGTGTCAACAGCAGTGGCAGGCTCACTGACATCATCTCCCCGCCACTACTATTGCTAACAGCAGTGGCGGGCAGATGAGGTCAGCGCGCCCTTTACTGCTGTTGACACAGTGGTGGCGGGCTCACTAACATCATCTGCCCGCCACTGCTATTGCTAACAGTAGTGGCGGGCATATGATGTCAGCGAGCCCACCACTGCTGTTGACACAGCGGTGGTGGGCACTCTGCCTGGCGTTAGAGCAGTGGCGGACTGGATGCCCGCCACTATAAGTCGTTTTTTTCCCACTACTACAGTGTCGCTTTGTAGTAGTGTTTCCCTGTACCTCACTGTATCGGAGACTTCATGCCGAACCCCATTGTTCGAAGGTGATTGTTGCGTCTAGATCGGTTCAGAGTTTATCTCTGGCCAGATCAGTCCGAACACCGAAGGCACCCTTCGGTGGGACACCCTGCATCAGACGCCGAAGGTGCGCTTCGGTGACACCCTTCGCACCATACTTCGAATCAGTCAGGCTTCGTCCAGATTCTGACTTGTTCTGTTTAATACATTTCTTTCAGATAATTGGATTATTTTTGTGTGATCTGATTACCTAGCGACTCCACCTCCTTACTGTAGGACCGAAAGTAGCGACCAGAGGGGGGGGGGGGGTGAATGGGCGCCTAAAAAATTCTTTCGAATCAATGGCCTGTTCCCAATACCCAACGCACCTCAAAATACTATGCAGCAGAAAATAAACAGAAGGCCTAAGTCTAAGGGTTTCTGACCTGGAAGCAACTGATGATAAACAGTGTAAAACTAGAGAGGTGCAACTAGGCAGTTAAACAAGTTGTAACAGGCCTAAACTTCTCAATGAAATGATCTAAGTATGTGTAAGATGAAAAGAGAAGTTACTGTCCAAATTTGTCTCCTGTTCGGAACTTGGCGAAGCCCCCTTCGCACGCCGAGGTCTGCTTCGGAGGTTGGTGACGGAGTCTGTCCGAAATGCCGAAGGTGTCGCTGTCTAGCCAAGTTCGAAGTGATAAGAAGCGAAGTGTACTTCGGAGCGAAGTAAAACAGTGCCGGAGCCTGGTTCGAAGTGTGTACTTCGAAGACAAAACTTCGAACACACCTTGAACCGAGAGCTTCGAAGCACAACCTTCGAACAGAAAGCTTCGAACACACAAAACAGACGAACTACCTTTGAACAAAGAAGCGAAGCCTGTCACGCGACAGAAAAGCAAGTCCGAAGCCAATGCACTACCTTCGAAAAGAGCAAACTCCGAAAAGAGAGGCGAAGGGTGACACGCTACACAGAAATTAATGCGAAGCCTAGCGAAGCTACAAGCTTCGAACCTAACCTTGAAACTTGTCGAAGTATGGACTTCGAACAGATAGGGCCGAAGACCCTTTGCACAAATGTTCGAAGTATGTAATGCCGTCGAACAGAAAAAAATGCTTCGACACTTAGCAACACAGAACACAAAAACGAAGTTCGAAGATAGAAACGAAGTCTTCGAGAATAGTTAGATCGAAGCCTGCCTCACAGAGCAGAGGGGCTTCGAACAGAGAAGGGTGACTTCACAGGAAACAGTCAAAAAGCCATTTACTTCAATCTGCCTCGATCAAAAAGGCAGAACAGTAGAAGGTAAAAAGCTGGCAGCAAGTACTGTAGCTACAGTAGCAGTACTACTTGCAACAGCAAGAACTAGTACTCCCTCTCACGAAGAACAGAAGCAACAGAAGAAGCTTCTTCTCAAGAAATAAACACAGCAGCCCGTAGCCAGCGCAATAACTCCCCAAACCGAACAAAATGCAACCAATAAATTCACAAGGGACCAAGGCTTAAATGCATCCAAGAGATTTGAGCCAAAATAACTCACGAACAGGGAGAAAAGAGGTCCTGGCGGCGCACACAGGAGAGAGAAGACGGGAGACAAAAGTGACCCAACAGATTTGATTTCAGCACAAAGGGGTTATACAAACCCTAGGGATTGGGGTGCTATTTATAGGCAGCCCAACACTAGGAATATTCTACCAGCCCCTTAGGGTTTTTACAGACTCAAAAATAAAGGAAAAGACTCTACTGCCCTTAGGAATTTTTACAGACACAACTGACTGACTGTGGGCCTAGAGTAACAGATGACATATCCGGAAGCTACACCTCTGGACAGTCGGATACAGAATCAACGGTTGTCAGTTTTACGCGGAAACTGACAAAGCCTCCACCAGCTTTGCACCAGGTACCCGGATTGGGCCGGCCCGACTCCGCAGCTCTCTCAGCCCGGCAATCGCTCACCGCCCGTGTACCTGAGTCAGTCCTGGTCAACAGCCCAGTGGGTCTTCTACTGCTTCTGGCCCATGCACCCGGATTGGACCAGCCCGACCTCGCAGCCTCCTCTGCCCGACAGTCGCTCGCTGCCCGTGTACCTGAGTCACACGCGGCCCATGAAACAGCAGATCTCTTCTCTTCTTCAGTCCTCTTTGACTATCGTTGACAATGACTCATCACATCTGGAGCCATGAGGCCCATGCTATTCAGCATGGCTCCTCAATCTCCCCCTTGATGAGTGCATTGTCAACACTCCTCTTCTTCAGCTCTTCAGCACCTGCGAACAAATGTGGAAACACGAAAACAAAACACAAGAAAACAAAGAAGAAGAAAAATAAGGTAAAAATTTTAACCCTAATGACCAAAAGCCGAACAAAAGCAAGAAGCGGTCATTATGGTTAACCAAAAACGTAAAAGCTCAAAATGAGTGCGATTTCAGAACAACAAGGATATCAACAGAGTAAAAACTCCCCCTTAAACTTTGATCCCAATTTCCTCCCCCTTGTTGACAAGTGAACTCATCAAGCACTCAAAAAGAGACACAGACTCCCCCTGAAATGCAACTCCCCCTCAAAATATGCAGTGAATGCAACTAGGGTGCAGGTGGAGTGTAGAAAGCATGCTTCTCAGATATGATTGACTGCAAATACAGTATCTAACAGGTATAGCAAAAGAGATACTGTCTAAGACACATGGCATGATCAGTGCAACAGATGATATCTAAAGAAAGTCATTTAGCACGCATTTTTCAGTTTTTGCAAATAAAAGCATCACCACATTTTCTTAGTAAACAAGCAAGGTAAAGCAGGAGATGCCGAAGCTAACTGATATCTACCAAGATAAGCATTTGTTCAAAAACAAAGTGCTTCAGCAAACTTGTTATCCTTTTTTAAAGTTCAGGCTTTTTCAATTTCCTTTGTCATTTGTGCCAAGGGTTATTTGCATGTCAAACCTTATGCTAACCGACCAAGTCAAGCCTAGGCCAGAACTGAGCCATCAGAAGCTTAAGACATTGGTCTTGGCATACACTACACTGTCCTAGTTCATACCAAAGTGCTATGGTAAGCAGTCCAGAACAATATAATGCGACAAAGCAAACCCACTTGGATCTTTTCAACTCAAGCATAAAAAGGGCATGGAATTTTCATTCATTTTTGATTTTTATCATTTTTATAGTTCATTTTCCATGTTAAAGCATAAAGATGTCCAAGTTGCATATCTGCATCTATGTGATGAACTGGCTACAAGGCATGCAACAGATAGCAAAAGCACTCAGCCTACACATGCTAGTTACCAGAAGCAATGGTGATCATTTTTCAAGTTGAAAGCGTAAAAGCCATGCATATGACAGATATCAGCAAATCAAGCAAACTGAAACAAAGCATGATCATTGACAAGTAATCAAAAGCATGTACCAGCTAGAATAAGTAAAGCAGTTCAATCATATAACAGAAGCATCTCTAAAGTGTGATACGTGAATATGCAAGATATGAACACACACAAAAAGACTCAAGAAAAGAGTAAAAAAGAAAGAAAAAAACTGACGCAAAATATCCTAGAAAGGATACACAACACCCAAATCCCCTCGTAAACGCTCAAATGTAGACTGATCTAGGGGTTTGGTGAAAATGTTAGCCAACTGATGATGGGTATCAACATGAATAAGGTCAATGACACCTTTCTCATATTGATCCCGTAAGAAGTGAAAGCGCACATCAATGTGTTTGGTTTTTGAATGAAGACACGGGTTTTTCCCTACACTAATAGCACTAGTGCTATCGCAAAACAATGGAACCCTGGTAGGAAAGAACAACCCAAAGTCTCATAGAGTGGAAATCATCCAAACCATCTATGAGCAGCAGCTAGCAGCAGCTACGTACTCAGCCTCTGTGGTCGAAAGAGCAACTCCAGATTGCTTTCGAGAAGACCAAGATACAAGGGAAGAACCAAGAAACTGGCAAGTACCGGAAGTCGACTTGCGATCCAACCGGCACCCACCAAAGTCGGCGTCCGAAAAACCAGATAAATCAAGAGATGATGATGCTGAATAGTAAAGACCAAGATCAGGCGCATAGGTAAGATACCTAAAGATACGCTTGACAGCTTGCCGATGAGACGCGCGTGGTGAAGACTGAAAACGCGCGCACAGTCCTACGGCGAACTGTATATCTGGCCTTGTTGCTGTCAAGTACAGCAGCGAACCGATCATCCCTCGAAACTCTCTCTCATTGACCTTGACACCGCTCTCGTCCTTGTCAAGACCCCCAGAAGTGCCCATCGGGGTCATCTGCGGCTTCAAATCACCACCAAAGTCAAATTTCTTAAGCATGTCACGAGTATACTTACCTTGGTGGATGAAGGTGCCGTCCTTGGTCTGCTTGATCTGGAGCCCTAAAAAATACTTAAGCTCACCCATGAGGCTCATCTCAAATTCACTGTGCATCTGCTCAGAAAACTTGGACACAAGAGAATCAGTAGTACCACCAAAGATAATATCGTCCACGTAAATCTGAGCAACTAAAAAATCTGAAGCATCTCTGAGCAAGAAAAGAGTTTTGTCCACAGAACCCATCACAAAGCCCTTCCCCAACAAAAATTGCTTCAACCGGTCATACCAAGCCCTGGGGGCTTGTTTCAACCCGTATAAAGCTTTATGCAACTTAAAAACATGTCGAGGAAACTTAGGGTTCTCAAAACCGGGGGGTTGCCTAACATAAACCTCCTCCTCTATGAACCCGTTCAGAAAAGCACTTTTAACGTCCATTTGAAAAAGCTTAAAGCCCTTCGAAACGGCAAAAGCTAGAAGAATACGAATGGACTCAAGACGTGCAACATGAGCAAAGGTTTCTTCAAAGTCAATACCTTCCTTCTGGCAATAACCCTGGGCAACTAGTCGAGCCTTGTTGCGCACCACAACCCCATCTTCACCTTGTTTGTTCTTGAATACCCACTTGGTGCCTATGGGGTTGCATCCAGGTGGCGGCTCAACTAGTGTCCAAACCTGATTGCGGACAAAATTCTCAAGCTCTTCTTGCATGGCATTAATCCAATTAGAATCAGAAAGAGCATGAGAAATGTCTCTGGGCTCAAAAGATGCAACAAACGCAGATTCAGCAAACACAGCAAGAGAGGCAGAAGAACGCAAAGTCCTCTCAGTCAAATCACCAATGATGAGCTCTGAGGGGTGGTCACGCTGAACTGCTCGGGTTCCCTGGTGATCTGAAGTCACCTCACCGGAGTCAGCAGCTGGTACCTCTGGACTCGACTGAGGGGGCTCGATCGAAGTGGAAGAAGTGATCAGAGGTCCGCCCTCATCATCAGTCGAAGTCACAGAAGGTGTGGGCTCTGCGGGGGATGCAGAAAGCCCGCCCTCAACAGCAGCTGGAGTGTCCTTATCTTCCTCGAAGATGGACTCTCCGATCTCATCATCACCAGAAAGCTCAAAAGAAGGAGTCAAAGAAGGCAAGGACTCATCAAATGAAACCTCACAAGTCTCGACAAGCAGCTGGGATTCGAGGTTCCAAACACGGAAGCCTCGAGAATGCAATGCATAACCAAGAAAAACACCATCCCAGCAACGAGACTCAAACTTGTCCAAATGCCCTCCCTTCTTGAGCACAAAGCACTTGCAGCCAAATGCTCGCAAGTGGCTCACCTTGGGCTGTCTGCCAAACCGCAACTCATATGATGTATTACCAATGTAAGCTCGAAGAAAAATGCGGTTGGCCAGATAGCAAGCCGTGTTCATGGCTTCAGCCCAAAACCGCCTAGGAGTCCTGTGCTCATCGAGCATCGTCCTGGCCATCTCAACTAGCGTGCGGTTCTTTCGTTCCACAACGCCGTTCTGTGGGGGAGTGTAAGGAGAAGAAAACTGATGGTCCAGACCCTGATCACTACAGAAGCTGACGAACTGAGAGTTCTTGAACTCAGAGCCGTTGTCGGAGCGAATTGCTCGCATTCGGCCATTGTTCTCATTCTTCAGCTTCAAAATCAGGTCATGGACAAATTGAAAAGTTTCATCCTTAGACTCCAAAAAGAAAACCCACGAGAAACGAGAAAAGTCGTCAATAATCACAAGTGCATACCACTTCCCACCGACTGAGCGTACCCGAGCTGGACCTACAGTGTCCAAATGTAAAAGCTCGCCCGGATATGAAGTCATCACCTGAGTCACAGGTGAGTGAGAAGCGGCAACCATTTTCCCATGACGACAGGGATGACAAACTAGATCCTTCTCCATCTTAAGCTTGGGCAATCCTCGGATGAGGTCCATAGAGCTTAACCTGACTAGCAGATCAAAACTCAAATGACCTAACCTCCTATGCCACTTCCAGAGCTCAGAAGAAGATCCAGCAATCAAACAACGAGAAGGGCCAAAAGAACTAGAGAAGTCAATTCGAAAAACTTTACCGAAGGGTAAAATCTGACAAACCAAAGACCCTCTAGAATCAACCACAGAAGAATTGCCCTTCTTAAAACTCACTTCCAAACCATCCTCAAGAAGTTGCGACACAAAGATTAAATTAAAGTTCAGATTTTTAACCAAAGCAACATTCTTTAAAGAGAAATGATCTGAAATGCTGATTGAGCCTATGCCACTTACTTTCCCTTGACCGCTGTTCCCGAACGTGATGTACTCTTTGGAGCTCGGGGGAGTGAGACTGGAGAACCATCTGCGATGTCCCGTCATGTGGCGAGAACATCCTGAGTCCATGATCCAAACATCCTCCAGTCCCCGGTCCTGCACAATCAGTGTCTGTAAGTGGGAGCAAATGGTCCGGCACCAGGTTTAGCAAAAGAGCTAAACCAGTGTCGAGCCATCTGCTCAAAAGATGGAAAGCGAAAACCATCAAAAGAGTTTGGACCAAAACGCGGCTCAAGGCGTGGTCCACGGTTCTTCCTATCCCTGCGGCCACGAGGTCCAGAACCGTAGCCAACTCGGTCTGGAACTCTGCCGGAACAAACACCACCAACTGGAGCACGGGTACGAAAACCGTCTCCTCTACCACCACCTACACGACGCGGCCTGGCCTCCAGCCTCTCCCTGCGCCGAGGAACACGCAGTCTACCACCCTGCTGGTAGAACTGCACCTGATCACTACGTGCCCTCTCTGCTCTCTCAACCCGCTTCCTCCTGAAGCAAAACGCCGCAAGATGCCCGTCTCTCTGACAATACTCACAATGATAGGTAGGCTTCTTGGGATGTGGTTGAGGCTTGGGGTTCTTGGGCTTGGTAGTGTTTGGTGTGGTCTTCTTGGGCTGAGAGGGTCCAGGAAGAGAGTCTAGAGAAGTGTGGAGATTTTTGGGCTTTGGAACCCAGATAGGTTTCTTGGGTGGAGCTTTAGGTGGTTCATGAATCACTCCATCCTTGGGCTGACAAGCCTGGGAAGACTCAGTGGAGTGAGTCTTGGGATACCTCTGCTCTGGAGTCATTTTACTCCAGTCCACTGCCCGGCTGATGGCACTCTCAAAGTCAGCCTTGGTGTAGGTGTAACCTACCCCAAACCCATCCTGCCTCTTGAACTGCTGGATCATCATGCCAAGCTGTGGCTCTCTGGCACTGATCCAACTCAGGATAGAACGGAGGTAAAAGTTCTCATTCTGAGAATCTGCTAGCTCCTCTCTCAAGGAAGCTAGAACCTCCACCTGAGACAAGCAGGTCTCACACTCACTTTCTTCTTGGACAGACTTCCTGGCTTTTAGCTTAATTAATTCCATTCTAAGAGACAGGCAGTTCTCACAGACAGTGGGTGGAACTGACAATGTCTCAAGCTCTAGCCTAGTCTGCGCAAGCTCAGCTCTCAACCTCTCTAAATCACCCAAATGTTCATTACCCTTGGATTTCAGCTCAGCTAAGGCAGCTAGATGAGATGGGCAATCAACACAGTGTGCGACGACAGTGGCATGAGCATCTTTCAGCTCCTGCTGAGCGCTTTCAAGCTCAGTGGCCAAAGCGTCCCTCTCATCAACCCTTTCTGTGTACCTGGACTTTAGAGTCGTCAGGTCACACAGAAGCGCCTCACACTTCGAGCACTCACTGCTATCACCCAAGCAAGGGGAAGAAGATAGACTTTCTATTCTACCGTTGGCTACGGCAAGCTCGCTTTCTAACTCGTCTATCCTTTTCTTAGCCCCCCTAAGCAGTTTCTCCCGATACTTCAACTCCTGACAATTGCTCTCAAGTAAATCTACAATTTCACGCTCATAAGATGATACCTTGCTATCGTCGTCGTCGGAGTCGTCGGAGGAGCTCTTTTCTTCTCTATCCCCAAGAGCCATGGAGCAGAAGCTCTTGCGGGATCTTCGGCGCTGGTGAGAGCGGCTCTTCGGCTTGTCTCCGAAAGCCATGAAGCAGAGACCCGCCGGATCGTCCTTGTCCTTCCCCTTCCTGATGGCGATCTCCTCATCGCTTGAGCTCGATGAAGAGGAAGAAGTCGTGGACTGGTTGGAGTAGCTCTTCTCCATCTCGGCGAAGAAGGCCTTGTCGCTCTTCTTGTTCTCTCGCCGGTAGTCCTTCAGGGCCTTCTTGAAGAACCGAGTCTTCGGCTTGCCCTTGTTGAAGGAGGGGCTCTCATGCTTGCCGGAGTCGTGGAAGCTGCTGCCGGTGCCCTTCTTGTATCCACTGCGCTTGGGGCAGTCAGCGATGAAGTGTCCTGGATCACCACATTCAAAGCATCCGGATTTTGTGCCGTGTCTTTTGAACATTCTTTTATCATAGACACGACGCACCCGGTTGTTAAAGAGACACAAATCATCATCTCCCAACAACTCAAGCTGGTCCTCAGTGATAGACATCAAAGAGAACCCAGCACAGCTCACAGCAGAGGGATCAACAGAAGGTGTAGCAAGGGCCAGAGATTTTGATCCAGAGCTAGTGAGATTTGATCTCAACTGGATATCTACCTCAGTGGCCTTTAGCTTGCTAAATAACTCAGAAATGGTCAAGGTATCGTATGAAGTACTCTCAACGATAGATGATACCTTGATCTCCCAGATCTTTGGGTCCAAGGTATGAAGAACCTTGAGCGCCTGCTCATGATCTGAGACTAACTGAGCACCCTCAGCCTTGTTGTCCCGAAGCTTGTTAATGATCGACTGAAAGCGACCAAACAAAGCCTCAACAGATTCACCCGGCTTTTGTGTGAAGTTCTCGTACTCACGCCGGTAGGTCTGATAGAGCCGAGCCTTGACCTGTGCTGTTCCCTCATGGTGTGCCTTGAGGGTAGCCCAGATCTCTCTCGCAGTGGAGAGATGACTCACTCGCTCAAATTCAGTGGGACCTAAACCAGAAAATAAAATGTTCACAGCCTTACTGTTGCTCAGATGCTGAGCAATGATACCAGCAGTACCTTGCTCAGTAACTGGCAGAATGACAAACGTGGTGTGAACGCAAATGTCCCATATGTCCGAACCCTGGCTCATGAGATAGGCTCGCATGCGAGTCTTCCAATAATTATAGCCATAGGCTTCCAAGGACGGGACCTTGCCAGGAGACGTCATAGTCACTACTGGGGTTTAGAACCGGTTAAGGTATGGAAAAACCCTAACCTCGCTCTGATACCACTTGTAGGACCGAAAGTAGCGACCAGAGGGGGGGGGGGGGTGAATGGGCGCCTAAAAAAATTCTTTCGAATCAATGGCCTGTTCCCAATACCCAACGCACCTCAAAATACTATGCAGCAGAAAATAAACAGAAGGCCTAAGTCTAAGGGTTTCTGACCTGGAAGCAACTGATGATAAACAGTGTAAAACTAGAGAGGTGCAACTAGGTAGATAAACAAGTTGTAATAGGCCTAAACTTCTCAATGAAATGATCTAAGTATGTGTAAGATGAAAAGAGAAGTTACTGTCCAAATTTGTCTCCTGTTCGGAACTTGGCGAAGCCCCCTTCGCACGCTGAGGTCTGCTTCGGAGGTTGGTGACGGAGTCTGTCCGAAATGCCGAAGGTGTCGCTGTCTAGCCAAGTTCAAAGTGATAAGAAGCGAAGTGTACTTCGGAGCGAAGAAAAACAGTGCCGGAGCCTGGTTCGAAGTGTGTACTTCGAAGACAGGACTTCGAACACAGCTTCGAACCAAGAGCTTCGGAGCAAAGTGACAAAGTCGGAGCCTGCTTCGAAGTGAGGACTTCGAAGACAAAACTTCGAACACACCTTGAACCGAGAGCTTCGAAGCACAACCTTCGAACAGAAAGCTTCGAACACACAAAACAGACGGACTACCTTTGAACAAAGAAGCGAAGCCTGTCACGCGACAGAAAAGCAAGTCCGAAGCCAATGCACTACCTTCGAAAAGAGCAAACTCCGAAAAGAGAGGCGAAGGGTGACACGCTACACAGAAATTAATGCGAAGCCTAGCGAAGCTACAAGCTTCGAACCCAACCTTGAAACTTGTCGAAGTATGGACTTCGAACAGATAGGGCCAAAGACCCTTTGCACAAATGTTCGAAGTATGTAATGCTGTCGAACAGAAAAAATGCTTCGACACTTAGCAACACAGAACACAAAAACAAAGTTCGAAGATAGAAATGAAGTCTTCGAGAATAGTTAGATCGAAGCCTGCCTCACAGAGCAGAGGGGCTTCGAACAGAGAAGGGTGACTTCACAGGAAACAGTCAAAAAGCCATTTACTTCAATCTGCCTCGATCAAAAAGGCAGAACAGTAGAAGGTAAAAAGCTGGCAGCAAGTACTGTAGCTACAGTAGCAGTACTACTTGCAACAGCAAGAACTAGTACTCCCTCTCACGAAGAACAGAAGCAACAGAAGAAGCTTCTTCTCAAGAAATAAACACAGCAGCCCGTAGCCAGCGCAATAACTCCCCAAACCGAACAAAATGCAACCAATAAATTCACCAGGGACCAAGGCTTAAATGCATCCAAGAGATTTGAGCCAAAATAACTCACGAACAGGGAGAAAAGAGTTCCTGGCGGCGCACACAGGAGAGAGAAGACGGGAGACAAAAGTGACCCAACAGATTTGATTTCAGCACAAAGGGGTTATACAAACCCTAGGGATTGGGGTGCTATTTATAGGCAGCCCAACACTAGGAATATTCTACCAGCCCCTTAGGGTTTTTACAGACTCAAAAATAAAGGAAAAGACTCTACTGCCCTTAGGAATTTTTACAGACACAACTGACTGACTGTGGGCCTAGAGTAACAGATGATATATCCGGAAGCTACACCTCTGGACAGTCGGATACAGAATCAACGGTTGTCAGTTTTACGCGGAAACTGACAAAGCCTCCACCAGCTTTGCACCAGGTACCCGGATTGGGCCGGCCCGACTCCGCAGCTCTCTCAGCCCGGCAATCGCTCACCGCCCGTGTACCTGAGTCAGTCCTGGTCAACAGCCCAGTGGGTCTTCTACTGCTTCTGGCCCATGCACCCGGATTGGACCAGCCCGACCTCGCAGCCTCCTCTGCCCGACAGTCGCTCGCTGCCCGTGTACCTGAGTCACACGCGGCCCATGAAACAGCAAATCTCTTCTCTTCTTCAGTCCTCTTTGACTATCGTTGACAATGACTCATCACATCTGGAGCCATGAGGCCCATGCTATTCAGCATGGCTCCTCACTTACCACGTCTAAGGGTAGTCGGAACGTGATGTCGGTGTTGTGTTACGCTTAGGCATGTCACTAAGTATTCGCACACTTTCGGATCATCAAACTGACCCAAGTGCAGGGGCACATTTCTGTGTCAACACCCGTCACTAATGTTATGGTCATATTTTAAAAAATAATTATTTTTAGGTTGCATCTTGACTAGGTCATATTAAGTGATGGGGAGTACTTTACACCCGTCACTAATGTGCTCGTTACTGATGACTGATTATTATCACCCGTCACTAATAATATGGTCATTTTTTTTTAAAAAAATAGGCTGCTTCCTGAATCACAGCTAGGATTTGGAAGCCAACATATTTAACATCCAAAGCACATCACAAACAATTTGTCATAGAAGATTCATTCCCAAATTAGTATCACATATATTAACTTCTAACTCGTTATCTCGAAAAAATGGCTAAAACAAAGAGCGACACAAGATGATTTCATGGATTCTAACTAATAGCTAGCTAACCTATAGCGATATCAAGAGCTTGGATAGTGTCCTATCACTATCCATGCTTCCACCACCATCACCATGGATAGCTTGAACAGAAGCCAGTGGGTAGCAGCACATGAGCACCATGGCAACGTCTAGGCAGGAGCACCACCATGAATAGTAATGCAAACTTCGAGTGTGTTACCTCAAAGAAATTATCTAAGACCATCAATTATCTCAAAAAAATTGCTAAAACTAGTAGGTCAGTTTACCCTGTAACAATAAAATGAAAAAAGAGTTAGCAACAACGGACGGTGCATTCGGACGGGGAAGAGGAGGATGATGACCTTAAGAGGAGGACGAGGAGGATGCAACTAAGGTGGCGGTGTGTAGGGCGGCCACGTGCGTTGATGGTGCGGGTGCCACGACCGACGATACATGTGGCCAGGAGCGGTGAAGAGCACGACGAAGGCGACAACGACAACGAGAGTTAGGGTTAGGGTTGCGTGAAATGAAAGCCTGATGATTCACTTCGGTTTTGCGCATATTTATAAGCGGGAGGAGTCATCAGTGACGGGTGGTAATTACCATCCATCATTGATGATGTAGGGCCATCACTATAGGATCAACCTTTAGTGACGGGTATAACTAAAACCCGTCACTATCCTTTAGTGACAATTAATTATTATTACCCATCACTAATGTTATGGTCTTTTGAAAAAATAATAGTTTTTAGTCTGCAACCTGAATCAAATCTAGGATTTGGCAGCCTACATTCCAAAACATATCACAAACAATTTTTAGGGTGCAACTTGAATCAAAGCCAGGATTTAGCAGCCAACATATCATAGACTATTTATCATAGAATACAGATAATTCATCACAAAAGATTTATAACCTAATATTGCATAATACCCTAGGTTACAGTACATACATTACAATCTCAATTGCATCATTATTAATGTTGAAATGGAAGGCGCACACTGTGCCTACTTCTCATGAGTTTTCGCTAAGAAATTAGCCAAAACCGGTAGTTAGATAGCATCGTCCATCTGTCGCTTTATGCACCGCAATTGGGACTGTGTCAGACCCTACTGTTGCCACCTGAATCTCAGTGGTCTGGTGGTGTAGGTGAGGTGTGATATACTTTTCAAAGTATTGCCTTGAAAAGTACTATAAAATAAAATTTAAACAAAGCTATTAGAGAAGGCTATTTGTATAGACCAACTACATGTGCAAATAACTTACCACCGACTTCTTGTTGATGTTCGTGTTATTTATTGTACAGACATATAACTGACTCTTGGAGGATAAACCTGTCGAGATGTCTTGCAGGAGAGCCTTCCTTTCTGGAATTACATCTGTTGGATTGCCAAAATAACAAGTGATCATCGACTTCGTGGTAGAATGGACTCCGCCAGCAATAAGGGCCCTGGAGAGGCCTAGCGAAGGAATCTGGACCATCTACTCTAACGGCGCGTATCAGGCATCCGGAGCGGGCACTGATGCAGTAATAATTTCACCTTCGGGTCAAAAAGCATTGCACTATGTAAAGCTCAATTTTGAAGCCACAAATAATGTAGCTGAGTACGAAGGCGTCTTGTTGGGTCTTAGAAAAGCGTGCGCATTTGGCGCCGCTTGGGTCATAGTAAAAATAGACTCCTAGATTGTCGTTGGGCATGTGGATAAGAGCTTCCAAGCTTGACATTCAGACCTCGCCACGTACTTGGTTGAGGTCTGTAAGGACGAAGCAGCATTCATGGGGATTTTAGTTCGAACTATTCCAAGAGCCTACAACCAACAAGCCGACACCCTTGCCAAAGCGGCGGCTGGAGGTGAAGATATCCTACAAGGGGCCTTCTTCGAAGAACTTTTAGCCCCTTCGGTGCCATCCCTAATACTTGCTGAAGTACTTTGCATACCCAACAATGATTGGCAGAGCCCAATCATGAGTATGCTCTAAGATGAAGCCACACTTCCAAAAGGCCCGAGCTCTCAAGGCTACAATGCGAGGTCCGGCATTATCATATTATCAAAGGCATACTATACAAATTCGGAGTATGCTCGCCACTACTATGATGCATCACCTAGCAAGAAGGTCAGCAAATTCTCTAAGATATTCATGAAGGCCTATGTGGTAGCCATCTGGCGCCTCGAGCCTTGGCCAGGAAGATGCTCCGCCAAGGACTCAACTGGTCAACGCCGAAGCCTTGGTATGCACTTGCCAAGGGTTCCAATTGATAGGGAGGCGAATCCAGTGACCACAAGTGCCACTAAAAGTTATAGCCCCGGTATGGCCCCTAGCCAAGTGGGGTATGGATTTAATCGAACCATTCCCGAAGGCAAAAGGAACCCTAGAGTTTGCAAAAGGAACCCTGTAGTTTGTGGTGGTGGCGATAGAATATTTTTCAAAATGGGTCGAAGCCAAGCCCCTAACAGCCATCACCTCGAAGAATGTCTAGAAATTCTTTTGGCAAAATATCATTTGCAGATTCGGAGTACCCAAGCAACTAACAATCGACAACGGTACACAGTTCAATGTGAAACCCTTCAGAGAATTTTACGAAGGCCTGGGCATTCAGCTATGCTTTGTAGCCGTTAGGCACCCACAGTCCAAAGGATCCGTAGAAAGGGCCAATGGAAACATCTTGTTTGGCCTCAATTGATGCATCATAGGCCTCACCAAGGGGCTCTAGACCGAATAGATGCCAAAGATTTTATGGTCCATCCGAACCACCCAAGCCCTGTCAACACGGTTCACTCCGTTCAGACTGTGGTTTGGAGACGAAGCCATGACCTCGACGGAGTTAAAAGGGGGCTCCTTGCGGGCACTAGAACCCATAGACGAAGGCGAGAGAAGCGCTTCGTTGGACCTATCTCGAAGGGGAAGAGTTAAATCATGCATGGCATGTAGAGCATCTCAAGCGCTACTTCGCGTAGAAACTTGTAAGCTAAATATAGCACTTAATACTTCAAATAAAGGTTTTAATTCAAACAGTGCACGCCCCAAAAAAATCATATCGCAGTGCACACATTGCAGTGTGTGCAACATTTTTGTGAGGTACGTCATCATTTCTATTACGACACCACCACCCGGCGCCACTAGCCCGGTGCAAAAAGAAGAAGAAAAGTCTTGTGTGCATAATAGTGCACGACACTTCGTACGAAGCTGGACACCCACTGTTCGGGGTCGCTCCCCTAGCACGATTGAAAGCACAAAGGATTATGGGTCACCGACCCAAAGCATCTAAAAAACAGTACAAAGAGACCATACAAGGATTCTAGGACACCGGCCCGAAGCATCCAAAAAAGAGTCCAAAGATACCATACAAGGATTCTAGGCAACCGGCTCGAAGCATCCAAAAAAGAGTCCAAAGAGATCATACAAGGATTCCGGGCCACCGACCTGAAGCATCCAAAAAATTGTCCAAAGGACCATACAAGGAACTACGGACAAACAAAAGGATGTAAGTAAATTAATAACGCTTCGATATCAACCCACAAAAGGATACCGGGACAAGCGTACCTAGTAAGCAGCCCGTTTGAGGGTGGTACCTTGCTAAACTCCGTCCGAGCAGCTCACTTCAGCGACCATCTCAGTCTCATCCACGTCACGGCATGCCTAGGCCAAGGGATTCACCATCGCATGAAGGCCGGGCCCTAGAGTCAAGAATAGAGCTAGCAGGGGAGCTTCATCATCACTTGAACTTCGTCATCAGCCGGTAAATATAACTTGAACGGAATCCCTTTTTATGGTGGCATCAGTACTGGTGGTGAACTTAGGTACTCTTTGATTTCGTCAAAATCTCTCTACTGCTTGTCTCCCCATGTGAATTCCTGGTTGGGCTTCAACTTTAGTAACTAAGTGAATGGCTCTATTTTCTTCGAGAGGTTCACTATGAACCTTTTGAGGAAATTTATCTTCCCAATCAATGACTGTAATTCAGTTTTATCGGCAGGGGGTTGAGTGTTCTTTATGGCCTCGATACTACATTGGCTGATCTTGATCCCTCTTTTGTGCACAATAAAGCCCAGGAACTTCCCTGCCAATACACCAAAGGCACATTTTTCAGGATTCATCTTCAATCCATATTTACGAGCCCTCTCTAGTACTTGTCATAGATCGGCCACGTGGTCTTGAATGCTACTTGATTTTACCAAAACATCATCAATGTATATCTCTACTAACATGCTGATCAAGTCGTAGAAAATATAATCCATGGCTCTCTGGTAAGTTTCTCTAGCGTTCTTTAAGCCGAGGGTCATCACTACCCACTCATATAACCCGATGGCCCCTGGGCACCAGAAAGCCATTTTATGAATATCTTCATCAGCCATGAAAATATGATTATAGCCTGCATTCCCGTCCATGAAGCTGGTGATCTTGTGAAATGATGTGGCATCCACCAACAAATCTACGATCAGGCATTGGGTACTCGTCTTTTGGGGTCGCCTTATTCAGATCTCTGAAATCAACAAAAATTTTGAGCTTCCCACTTTTCTTCCATATTGGTACTATATTCGACACCCATTCTACATATTGACACGGTCTTATGAACCCTGCATTGTATAACCTTGTTACCTTGGCCTTGATATCTAGGTATATTTACGCCTTGAATCACCGAGGTAACCGCTCGAATGGCCGATATCCCTATTTTATTGGCAGTCGATGTTCTACGATCGATCGACTTAAACTTGGCATCTCATGATACTCCCATGCAAAACAATTATGATATTCCCATAGCAACGTGATTAGTTCACTCTTTATCTTATCGAGAAGTTGAGCACTTACGAAGGTTGGTCTCAATATGTCACCTGGTCCGATGTCTACTTCTTGAAGTTCATCGGTCGCGGTGAAACCTTGGCCGAGTTTACCCTACGTTTCATCGATGTCGTCTTCATAGGGTGAACTTGGGTTGTTTTTTATGGATTGGTCCAACCCCACCATCTGTTACTCCATTGGTGTTACTATTCTAGGTCTCGTCTGATCGACGGGCGAAGTCTGGTGTCCCACTAGGCGTGCCAAAAAGCGTGTTGGTGCTTTTTGGTCACACTTTGACAAATGCGGGGCCTCGGAGATCTACTTAACTCTAGTGCGGGTCATACATTCTTAGAAAAAAAGGGGTTCAAGGCATGTCAATCAGTTTGAACCTGCAACTAATAAGGAAACAAGAAAAGATGATCAATAGCATAGCCTATCGGCTATCGAGCCGATGACCACAATGAGGATGGAATAATCGTGGAATATCATACTGATCGGCCATAGGGCCGATGACCACGGGTGAAGCAATCGGACAAGCGTGCCATCGCCGATGAGATGAGAAGTTTACACATATAGGCCGATGACTGCTTTCCAATGGCGAATAAGATGTGGCGTTGAATTACAGATAACCTATCGACTTGTACTCCGACAAAAATAAATAAAACATGCTAGATAACACGTCTATATCATGAAAATCATCACAATAACTAGATCGGATCTAACCAAGACAATAACTAGTCATGATGATCTTAATAATATATCAAAGTATTAGGCATACTTTATTTAGATGAATGGTATATAACATGAAAAAGATACAATAGCAAGAGATGTCAGACTCAACCGATGAAGCCTCAAACTATCACACCTAGATCACATCAATATAAGAGATCAATCTGATGCAGTCTTAAACCTACCCAATACACCGTAAAACTGGTGACCGTACTATTTTGACGTTCACCTCAAGAGGTCAATCTGATGCAGCCGTGAGGATACTGACCTAGTCGATACGGTCATTGGGGGTGGTGGGACTCACCTCTTCGCCGAAGATCAGAATGATGCATCACAGCTCCAAGTGTCGAATCTCGCCGGGATTAACCTTGGGAAGCTAAGGGTGGCGATGCGCCGAGTAGTTTTTTTGATAGAGATGTGTATTTAACCTAACTAAGAGGTACATATTTATAGTTCAGAGACTTGCCGTCCAAGCATTCTATCTTAACATATTCTGGATAATCTTTATCTTCTCTTCATTGGCTCCTTCCTATCCGGCCATGTTGTAACGGATGGGCTTTTTTGACCATCTTTGACCGGACTCTCTTTTGACTTTCGTTGACCATGCGACATCCTTGGTGGGCTCTGGTCTTTACCAAATCTTGGCGTCAACACAGGTACCATGGGATGGGCTCAATATACAACCATAAGGGGAACATATCAGTTCTGGCACTAGTTGGAGACAACGCTAGACTACCCACGTACTCAAACATCCAAAGGAACTCCGCTCGAGAGACCCTCGGTGACCCAAGGGGCGGAGAAGCCAACCTGGTCACCTCCTCCTCGGCCGCCACCCCTTTGGTAGTCACCATCACCAAGACCTCTTCATCAGGCCTTTCCTCCGCTACCGGTGTGGGGTTGGCTCCATAGTTGGGGAAGTTGAAGGGGACCTCAGGTGGACCAGGCTCTTCAGCTTGTGAACCATCTTCTTCGAAGGGGGCTTCGAGGCCCCTGCCGACCCCTTGTCCGCCTTCCACTTCCTCGGGATTGGGTCCGGGATGTCCAAGTTAGAAAGAGCAAGGGGCTCGGCCCCAATCTGACTCCACATCCGGTTGTATCTCTCCCAGGCCCCACTAGCTCGAGCCTCCGCTTCTTCTCACCGGGAGTAGGGGCTCTAACAACATTTTCGGAGTAGCCTTCGGTGCTCGGATACTTACATTGCTTAAGACGAAGGGATCTTAGATATTACCATTTTTATCGTAGCGTTAGCAGGATGTGAACCGAAACCTTCAGTAGGCTTCGAATATACTGTCATTTGGATCCTGTTAGGGTAGCACCTCGCACGTAGCCCTTTTGAACGAAGGGGTGCATTTGTTTTGTGACAAATGACACCTCATAGAAGCCTTCCCCCGAGGTCGAGTCTACCGAGCCTAGTTTTGGAGTTTGGCATTAGGCCTTAGGCCTTAGGCTTGGTTGATGAGATGCCCTGGGAAGTCGAACCATAGTCCGGGTGGCCAACGGTCTAAAATCGAACCGTCGCCACAAGGAGGCACGATGCCCTATTTTAATTTGGCCCCACTAGTCATAGATTACAGAGGGTTCTTCTGAGGTAGTAAAAAACATGGACCGAGGTGAGCATTGTGCCTTTTTACCGCCTATAAAACCTCATCGGCACCCCCAGCCTCATTACATGCCGCTACTCTCGCGTTCACTACTTTCTAAGTCTCTAGCTTTTCCTTCTGGAGCCCTTAGCTTATAGCTTTCAAAGCCTCTTGTTTGTTGGTTTGTGAAGTCCACTGTCAAGATGCCAAAGAAAGCTTCGTCGTCGAAGGGCCTCTCTCTGGGTAGTGGGTCTGGCTCCGTTCAAGCCCAAACAACGGCAGTAGCAGTTGCAGTTACAATGAAGACCAACACGAAGGGCTATGGCATGTTCGATCTCCATCCTCTATTGGAGAAGTTCATGCAGACTCTTGAGTTGGGGAAGACGAAGTCTACTTTGGAGTCTGTCCATGGAGCTTGTTCAGGGAGTGTTTTGAATAAGTTGGGTTTCCGTGTCTCAAAGACTGATACAACACCGGCTCCTCGGGGTGACAAGGTAGTGGTCTTCGAACCCTACTTCGATGTGGGGCTCGGGGTCCTTGTAACACCCCAAGAAATAAAAACAAATAAAATAAAAAGAAAAGTATTACTTAAGTCATTCTGGATTTTATCATTAAAGGAAATCCTAAAAGAACACTAATAAAGCCAAACAGAGAGAAAATTTCAAGATATGGACTTGAAAATTTTATGAGATAAGCGAGAGGCCAAAATATAATTTTAGGAATTTTTACAAATTTTTACCAACAGTGATTCAACCCTTAATCAAATATATGAATTACTCGATTTATTTTAAATCAGAAAAGAATTAAAAATCAAAATGGGCCTTAACCCTCAATCTGCCTCAGCCCAACCCAGCCCAAGCCGCCAGCCACCGACAGGTGGGACCGACCTGTCGGCGCTCGCGCCCCCTCTCTCCTCCCCGCGCCCGTCCCCGCCTGGCCCACCCGTCAGCCACCCGTGCCCTTTCCGCGCTCTCTGACCATCGGGACCCGCCTGTCGGCCCTTCTATTTTTGTTTCGACCACTGACAGGTGGGGGCCACCTGTCAGCATTGTCTTCTCCATGGAAGGGGATCCCCCCTTCCCTCTCCCCGGTGATCCCCTTCTGGATTCTCGCCGCCGGCTGCCCGATCTCGCTCGATCGGCCTCGGATCACTTTCCCCAAGCACCGCCGCACCCCTTCCGTCGATAGCCGACGCGTTTTCACGCTTAAGGAAGCTAACCGAGCCAAAGGAAAGCCTCGCCGGAGTAAAATAGAAACCCTTCATGGGTTTCCCTCCTATAGCCTACCATAGCCATCGCCGATGACCCTATAAAGACCCCCTCGGCCACCGCTCACTGCCCACACCGCCTTAAGCGCAAGCCCTCGCTTTCCAGAGCTCCAGCGCAAAGTTTCGGCCGTTAGCTCTGTTCCGCCTCCAACCACCGCTCGCCGGCGATCCAAGACCCCACCGTCCCCGCTGTCGCCACCTTCGTGACCACCAGGACCTGCCCGTCCTCGTCCACGTCTCCGACGGACGAAAGGACCGCCGGATCGCCTCGCCGCCGACGAACCCGAACGGTTTCTCCACCCCTCATCGACGCCGGTCGCCGTCAGCTTGCCGTCGCCACCACCGCCGGTACGCTCGAGTTCCCCTCACGTCTCTGGTTCCATTTCTGGCCTTAGCATCGCCGTCCAACCCTCGCCGGCGCCGGAATCGCTCACCGTTGCATCGCCGGAGTCGAGAACGAAGGGGGTAATCGCCCCTTAGCTCGTGCCGTGCCGGACGGACCCCTGGCCGTCCGATCAAGATCGGAGGGCTAAGATTAAATCCCTTCGGGATTTAATCCAGGCCCTCGGATCCGGTCAAAGCGGTACCACGCGATCTCGGCCGTCGATTTTAACTTAGAAACGTTGACTTAATCCTGTGCGTCCACGCGTACCGGTTCGGTGCGATCTAATCTGAGCCGTCCATTTTCATTTAACCCCTACCGCCTTGCGCCTGGCCGCCAGATCCAGATCCAACGGCTCTGGATCAACCGGTCCACGCGCACAGTGCGCCTGTCCACCGTGGGCATGGCTCACCGTGGACCAAAACCCTTTTTGAGTTTAAATAAAATTCCAGAAATTGATTTAAACTTTGAAAATTCATAACTTGCTCATTTTAACTCCAAACTTCACCATTCAAATTTTGTTAAATCCAGAATAATATTCTCTACACATTAATGCCATAAAATCAGTATGTTACTGTTACCCAAAATATTTTTAATAAATAAATGAATAAAAACCCCTTAGGGATAAATTATTAATTCAGAAAAATAAAATTAGAAAAGCCCTAAGAAATTAAGTTTACTGTTTATTCACCAAACATAAAAATATTAGAACTCTAATCCACACAATAAAACCCACAAATATGTATGTTTATTATTTGGTGGATTTTTATCTGTTTATTGAATGTGTTGATTATTTTCCGTATCGAGAAGACTACGAGTTCGTCGAGGAGCTGGAGTTCTATCCCGAGGTTCCACCTTCACCCTTTGCTGAGCAAGGCAAGTCATCAACCACCCCTGTTGAAACAGTTGATCATCATTGAGCCCATGTTTTAATAAAATATCGCTATAACTCATAGGTTAATATTTCATTAGTCCAATAATCAAGCCTTACACTTATATTTATTAGATCCCCGTCCTTGTGTGCAAACCCAAGCCATGCTTATTGAGCCTTAACTCCTTGTCACCCTACAAAAATTATATTAGCTAGTGCCCAATGTATCGACACAACCGCTATAGGATATCAAGAATGAGTCGTAGATAGCTGGATTCTGATATATGAAATTCCCCGTTATTCTCGTCTCTAGACTCTGTTGGAGTTGGCTAAGTTATAAGTATGGTGGGTTCCGGGTGCAAGCTCGGAAACTGGTTGGTCGCACCCGGGGCACTATAAGGACCGGTCTGCGGGATCTATTGCAAAGCACTTCCGTACCAACCACAAGTCTAATGGGTAAGTCCTAACTGGAAGTGTGGAACACTCCGTCTCTATGCACCATAGTGGAGGGGTACAAGGGCAAGCCTACGGGCGACTTGTACCGACGATGGCTCAAGGGGGGGTATGGTGAGCACTCGACATGTCGAGACACGATACGAAACCCATAAGAGGGTGTTGTTGAGTCGGAGGGAACCATATGGAAGGTTTTGGCACGAGTTCCCGTGAAATGGGTCATCTCGTTACACTTTGGTGTAAGTGATGAGTGCGTGCCTTGTGGGTACAGTGGTACATCTCTGATCAGAGTAAAATCAATCTTTTCGAAAAGCCAAGCCCACGGTCAAGGGCGGGTTGTGTGACTACTCGCAGTTAGTTTACAATTGTATGAATGGTTGAGTTAATCATGGCATGTAAGGACTGTTGAGCGAGGTGGGGCTGACCGTACCCCTCGAGTTAGAAGATGATGATGCATACACATGTTTACTTTTCAGTACTAATAAATTGATCACATTTAATGCTTTACAATTATGCTTCTTCCGCAAAACTAGCCACTATCTCCCTTGTTATTATCTTGCATTATATTTGCATTCGGTGGCTTGCTGAGTACATCTGTACTCACCCCGTTGACTTACACCATCAGAGCCCGTATACTACGAGGAGGATGAAGGTCTGGAGTAGCGACCCAGTCAAGGCGAGACTGGAAGGAGGCGTTCATCTAGGACCCTTATTTTATTGGGTTAATTTTTTTCCGTGCCATTACAATTTTTGCGGTTTGCCAATATGCCATCGATGTGTCACTGACATATGGGGGCCGCCACAGTCACTGACAGTGGCATATAGGCAATTTCTGAAAATTATAATGGCATGTGAGTAATTTTCCCTATTTTATTAGTTTCTCTTCATCTTTATTCACTTTTGTATTAATGCGGTCTACGAACCATGAATGATTGCCCGTATTGTACGTGGTCGCTTGATGAACATCTTGTTTTATTGATTTTCTATGGAATTTCAATAAAGTTCTGATTTATTAAATCGGGGCGCGACAGTCCTAGCCGACGACTTGATTGCTGGGGTACTGCAATTGTTCCGCCTTGAGCTCCCCCAATTATCTCCGAACGTCATAGCCAGGCTTGCCATCTTCAAATAGGCCATGGGGTCCTAAGGGTGTGAGGGTTGCGCAGACATCTTCACAACTCTTCACTATGTGATATGCCAGCCAAAGAAGAGGATTGGCAAAGACAAAGTTGACTGGCCTTTGGTAGCGTAAACTTTCAACTCCGCAAGGAGTATGCTGATTCCTTCTCAGCGAGGGCTATCAATGACCGTTGGTACTCGAGGTGGGATAAAAATTGGTTTTACATCACTGTCGGAGCGGACTCCCCACTTCGCAGCACCAACGTTCTCATCGCATACCACCGTGAGGCTGAATTGGCCACTGACTCCGCAACCATCAATTCAAGGATCCAGTTGCTGCAGAAGGTGGCACGGAAGATGAGCACGAGGGAACTCGCAGAGGAATTCATATCCCTTTGGATCATCCCCCTCTGCAGCAGATGGCCAAAGGATGTCTTTAGGAACTCCACTAACGACGACTTGAAGGATATCTCTTCGGAGTTCCTTGGTGAGCTTTGAAAATATTGTTCTTGTGGTGTTGATACTTCGCTCAATACTTTAATTAATTGGGCTCCATTATATTGTAGACAAGTGGGAGACATTGCCACACGAGGCTATGGTTATAGCAGTGGAGCGTGTCCTAGGGGCTCTGACTCATGATGAGTGGATCCATCGCCTTGCCTTGGTTGGGACCTAGCAAAGGTACAACCGGGTATGGGCCCGTCTTGGGGCGGACGAAATCCCAATGCTCCCTGAGCTTGTTGACCTAACGCCCTCTAGTGGGGGGCGAAAGAGAAAAAGAGAAGAGGATAGGGAACATGATAGTTTGTCGCCTCAACGCCCTAGGGGACCCCTAGACTCCGTAGGATCCTCTCGGTCGACCCTAGCAGCCAAAGCTCATGGCGCGAGGACTCCGCCTCCTCCGAGTCCTGGCCTTGAAGCAAAGCCGGTGGACTTGGAGCCCACAGATTCAGAGGTCCAACAGGACAAAGACTTTGATGTCTTATTTGGACTCCCCGATGGCCCGGAGCTCCCTTCAATCATTGAGGAGATCGAAGGTATTTTAATAGCCTCGCCATTTTCTTCCTTCGTTTTTCTACTTCGTTTCGAACATCTTTTTATTTTCTTTAGATTCTACTGGGGCAAAAGCAACAATCCCTAACCTTGATGAATAGAGGGGTCCTCCAGCAGCAGCAAGAGTAGCAGCGGAGGGTCTAGTGAGGACTCTTTAGATGAAGAGTATGGAGGGGATGCCGATGGTGATGCGACTGGCCAATCTCCTACGATCGATATAGTGAACATCGTGGAGCGAAGCCCGCCTTCAGAGGCACCCACAAGCCGAGCACATTTTCTAAGGCCCTTTATCTTGCTGGTGTTGCTTACTGGTGAATTAGTGTCCCATTTATTTGGAGGCAGCGAAGGCCTCACGTCTAGCGACTTGGTAATGGAGATGGGCCGCTACCCCCACAGGGAGCTCACTTTGGCCACTAAAGAGGCTATTCTTTAGGTAACAGAGCTTGTAAAGGGTTTGTCAAATGTTTGGCTTTTAATTGCTTCTAATAACTTTTTGTTTTTGTTTCATTAGGCCTTCACACTGCTTCATGGGACTGCCATCGCCGTAAAACACAAAGAAGACCACGCTATAGAGGGCTTCAGAAACCTTCGTCGCCAGGCTTTGGAAGCCACCTAGCGATGGGAACAAGTCAAAGCGGCTGCTAAAGCATCGAAGGCTGATGTAGCCGAGTCCCACGAGGTTGCGGTCGTAGCTACTTCGGAAGCTGAGGGCCCCCGACAAGCCCTCCAAGCTTTGAAGGATGAGGCCGAGAGGTTTAAGGCAAAGGCCAAAGCACTGAAGGACGAAGCAGCCGAGGCCAAGAGGTTTAAGGTGGAGGCCGAAGCGTCGAAGGCTGAAGCAGCCGAGGCCCGCGAGGTTGTGGCAGCAACTACTTCGGAGGTCGAGAGGTTTAAGGTGGAGGCTAAAGAGCTTCGTGCCTAGAATGAAGCCTTAAAGGCTGAAAGGGCCGAAGTTATCTGTGGGTTTATGACGCCACCTCCGTCCCGATAGGGATTTTGGAGTGCATGGGGACTCAGTGATGAACCCCAAACTTCGGAGCCCAAGATCCTGCACGACGTCGTCTTGGATTTTTCCATACAGCCGCTCGCGTTACGGAGGGTGCCTTGTTGGGCTTCGCGCATACTACTGGAAGGGTAGGAGGCTAGGGGTGCTTCAGATGCTCCACGAAGTGGGTTGCCAGCACCTTGAGGCTACAACCTCAGTTAAGTCGGTGTATTTCGAGGGTCTCGCTTGACTTTGCCGGAGATTGCAGTTATAGCAGTGAAGCCCGTTTTAGGGGCTCCATATAAAGACGAGCGAAGCTGTCGCCTTGCACTGGTTAGGACCTGGGAAATGTACAATAGGGTATGGGCCCATCTTGGGGTGGATGAAGTCCCAGCACTCCCAGAGATGGCGGACCCAATGCCTTCTAGTAGGGGCCAAAGAGAAAGAGAGTTGAGGGTAGCGAACCGCAGGGTTCGTCGCCCCAATGTCCTCGAGGACCACTGAATTCTGAGGACCCCTCGGGATCCTCTAAACTGACCTCGACTACCAAATCACCTCGCACAGCGACTCTGCCGCCTCCGAGTCCCGTTACTAAAGCAAAGCTCGTAGACTCGGAGGCCAGCGCAAGCGAAGATTTTGTAGACTTCTTCGTGCTTCCAAACTACCAGGACCTCTCTCCTGTTGCGGAGGAGACTGAAGGTATTTTAATAGCCTCGCCATTTTATTCCTTCATTTTACATTTCATTCGTGAATTCTTTTTTCTTTTCTTTAGATGCTGTCAGAGCTAACGTTGTCAGATCTGAAGTGACGAACCCTATCCCCATCGAAGCGGAGGGGTCTAGCACCAGCAAAGGGTCCAATGTGGACGTAGAGGAGGACAGACAAGCTGTTGATGGTGAAGTGTCTCGCCCAACTCCTCTAGATGTTGTAGGGGAGGTAACGGAGCTGACCCCATCTCTAGAGGCGTCCACGAGCCTAGTGACTTTGCTAAGGCCCTTCATCCCACTAGGGGTGCCTTCTGGTGAGCTGTTGTCCCAGTTCTTTCGAGGCGTTGAGGGCCTCACCACTAGCAACTTGGTAGCTGAGATGGGCCTCTACCGCCACGCAGACCTCGCTGCGGCCGCCGAAGACGCTATCCTTTAGGTTAACTGAGCTTGTAAAGGGTTTGTCAGACCCTTAGCCATATTCTTGCTTCTAACAATTTCTTTTGTTCTTGCTTCCTCAGGCCTTCGCACTGCTTCATGGTGCCGCCATTTCCATAGACCATGAAGAGGTCCTCGCAGCGGAAAGTTTTGAAAACCTTCGCTATTAGGCTTTGGAAGCTATCCAATGACAACAACAAGCCGAAGCGGCTGCTGAGGCATCGAGGCCTGAAGTAGCCAAGGCCCGCAAGGTTGCAGCCGCAGCCTCTTTGGAGGTTGAGAGCCTTCGGCAAGACCGCCAGGCTTCTAAGGATGAGGCCCATGAGGTTGCGGCCGCAGCCCCTTCGGAGGTTGAGGGCCTTCGGCAAGACCTCAGGCTTCGAAGGATGATGCCGGAATATTTAAAGCGGAGGCCGACAAACTTCGCACCTAGAACAAAGCATTAAATGCTAAAAAGGCCAAAGTTATCCATGGTGTTGACGAGGCCACCTCCGTCCTGACTAGAATTCTGGAGCGCATGGGGACTCTATGTCGGATCCCATCCTTTGGAGCCCAAGATCATGCAGTCCACTGACTTAGGTTTTTCCATACTACCACCTGTGTTATGGAGAGTGCTTTGGTCTGGTTCGCAAATACTGCCAGAAGGGTAGTAGGCCAGGGAGTGCTTCAGATGATCCATGAGGTAGGGTGCGAGCACCTCGAGGCAGTGACCTCCATCAAGCCGGTGACTTTCGGGGGACCCCGCCTGACTTCGCTGGGTCAGGAGATCCTCGAGGCCTGGCGCTGACTTCAAGAGCCTTGGAAGGAACATGCACGTGAAGCGGCCCTAGAACTCTAGGAGTTCAACCACACCCATCACCCAAGGCAATGCACGCCTCCGTCGGGATCAAACCCTCCTCCTCTGAAGTTTTAGATCCCTTAGGCTTCATTTGTAACATTTAGTCGTATGCTTGTAAATCAAATTTATCAGTGTATTTATGATGAAATACGGGGGTGTTTTGGACTTGCCTAGGCTCCTTCGAATATTGATGTTGATATCAATGTCCTTGAAGATTTAGAGGCACTTCGTCAACACTAGGTAGTGCTTGAAGTGGATAGATCCTAAGGGCGAAGTCATACCTGAAGCGGCCCAGGATAAAATAGCCTTCGTAAAGGCCGAGCCCATTCACAGCTCTTCGTCTTCTCCTAATTTACACAGTTTTGAAGAAGATTATGAAGATGAAGGGGTCCAACCTTTTAGCGTGTCTGCTCCCTATGCCGAAGCCTTAGACTTCTCTGCTTTTGATACGGAGCAGCCTATGACTCGGACTTGGGCCGATCTGCAAGAGGAAAGGAGAGCTCTCCGGGTTTCGAAGCGTGGATGGTCCGACCACAGACGGTTCAACTCTAGCGAGGGTTCGTCTAGCCTAGGGGCCCTCGCCACAAGCCAAAGCGAGGGTTTACTTTTTCGGCGTCGCGAGCCCATTTTTACTTAGGATTTGATACTGCTTATTCGTAGTGTAATTTTCAAAGTATATCGATGTACTTCGCTATTATAAAAATGAAATTCATTTTTATTCGTACTTCAAATGCTTAAATTGAATGTACAACTATCGAACCATACCTCGCACGCATTGTTAACGATTCCCCCTTGCACGTTGTGGTTAGGGACTTCGGCAAGAGCCGGTGCGTGCGATAGTATGACGATAACATTTTTTGTAAAGTGGAGGGGTATGTTTGGCTACGTAGCTTCGAAATCGCTATCATAGATGCTAAGGGGTGCAATAGTATGGGTCGGAGGCTTCGTGCTGGAGTGGCCTCCGAAGCAGAGAGATGCGAAGATGGGCTCCGATTGAGAACGAAAGCCCTACTCGAAGCTTACGCTTGAAGAAGGCTTCACACATCCATACTAGGCGGAGCCCAAAGTGCCTCGAAGGGATTACCGAGCACATCCATCCGTAATTAGCTCTTGACTGTGTTCACCCTGATATCCCGCCTTCACACTTGCCATACTCCCGGATCCCTTTCCCCTCTCTTCCACGCTGCAATTCAACAACCAATCAATTGGGAGCCCTCCTTCCATCTCTAGCGATCGCCTATAAATTCCCCCACCCACATTTTTCTCTATTTAAAAGTTCAACAACCGGTCCTCACTTTAAGGACGAGCCCTCCTCACTTTGTCCTACTCCACAGCTTTTGATTCCACTCCATCTGATATTGTTCATCACCGGCGATTGCCATCCATCTCTCCGTCGATACCGTCAGGTTTACCATCGCCTACTCCCGCCCGGCCACCACTCCATTCAAGTCCCCGCTCGTTGTAACGCCGCTGGCTCCTCGTCGCCTCCATCGTCTGTGGTATGTATATTTTTGCACACAAAACACACTGCAGTAGAACGGTACGAAGGCCTCCAGATGCTGCATAGGTGGGCGACACCATGTGTAGAGCGCACATGCGAAGCCCCCTCCGCATGAATGCATGCAGTAGGTGAAGAACGAAGTTTCTTCACCTAAGCTAAATAAACTTACCAGCATTCGTGCGGAGGGGACTTCGCCAGTTGGATCCGCACATGGTGGGGCCCACCTCCACACCCTCCAGAGATCTTTGCATCGTTTGTTTTGTATGATTTGATTAAAGGCTTGTTTGAGTGATGCATATTTGAAATGTCATTGTTGCATATGGTAGGAAGGTGACTTTGTGAGAACTTGGTCACTTGGGGTACTTACTATTCATTTGATATATCACTTTGTGATGTACAAATAAGTGATCAAAAAGAACAAAATGACATGCACGCTATGATGAGGATATCTAGACACAACAAACCAAAGAAGTCGAACACAACTCAAGTTGTGCCCCAAGATGAGTGTTTCAGCTTTTTATTTTGTTGTCTCTTCTTTTGTTTTGCTCTTATATCATTTATTTAATGAAAAATATTTTTTGTAGATTTTATATGTACCAAATAAGATGATAAGATCAATGAATATTTGAAATCATTACCAGGAAAAAAATGTTATAGTGGATATCAACAACACATGGTTAGATAGAAATGATATGGAATGTATTTTTTGTGATGACATGCAAATAAATGGTGAAGTAGGTATATCTACTTAGCATGAAGTATATATATTTAAAGCTTTCATATCTACTAATTGTACTCTTTTCTTACAATATAGGTCCTCAGTGCTTATATTCATTGTATAAGGGATGAGGAACATTTACTTCATAGAGAAGGTGGAAAGGTTTTTTTGGAGAACACGTTCATTTCTAGCCTGCTTAAGCATGATGGTGACCCTAACGTGGTCTTAAATTACAAGGAAGATGATAACCTCGATAAAAGGGTGGATAACTATTTGCATGCTGACATGGTAAACTAATGTCCTGGTTCATATATGATAGTAGAGTGATCAATGTATAATATAATGCTAACGGATAATAAACATTAATGTTTATGTAGGTCTTTATTCTGGTTAACATAGAAAATATTCACCGGTATCTAGCAGTTATCAATTCAAAGAAATGTGAGATACATATACTTGACTCAGTGGGACTAGAAATAAATGACCACAAAGACCTCGAAACTACATTTAGTAATTATTCTTTTTATTTACTTACAATACAATTACTGTAAGATATTTATTTTTTATTACATTATTGATAATTAATATTGCGATGTTAAATATATTAATTAAAACAATTGAAAGGACTAGAAAGACAAAGTAATTTTGTAATTTATTTGTATATATGTAGTATCTAACTAAGAATTTTGTAATTTAATTGGTGTATAGAATATCATGTGGTCTGTGGATGATAAACTATATGAAATATTGGACTGGATCTTGTTTATCCAACAATGTAACCCAGGTAAATAAAAAAAGATCATTTTTCATGGTATGTATATATATACATGTATGTACGAATATTTAATTATATCTTATACTATTTTGCAGGATGATATGACAAATTTTAGATTTAAGCTGCCCTCTATCTTGTGGGAGGCGAGATTAAATACAAAGAAAGGATAATACGAACCTGAACATAAAATTGAAGATATAGAGGGTCCAACTGATGTTGAGATTATTGAAACTCCGTTTAAGGCACTTAACTATCATACGCATCAAATACAAAGAAAGGACAACAAGATCCTGAACAGAAAAATGAAGATATAGATGGTCCAACTAAAGTTGATATTATTGAAACTCTGTTTAAGGTGCCTAAACTGTCATACGCATCAAATGACGTTAAATTTGATGTATCTCCACGTGTTTTTTCCAAAAAAAAGAAAAAATCTCGTCGACCACCGAAGAACTGGTGCGTGCATTATGCGTGTACATCATGTCGATAGACAACAAATCCTTAGAGTAAGTATACTTTTCATTTAGTACAATGATATGTTAGTTTAAATTGATCACATATGAGCCTTTTTAATGAAAGAATATGTTAATCATTTAATATAAAAGAATGGATTCGAAGCAGCAAGCCTTATCCAATTTCTATAAGTATTAAGAAAATCATGGACATATTAGTTACAAATAAGCCGATGGATACTGATTGTTTTAACCTGACTCGGATGTTTGCATGTAATGAGGCCTTGCTATGGTGTGAAGACAAATACCACTACATGGATCTAAAATTTAGTGTAAGTCGTATAATTATTTTATATCACATTGACTGTGTTCATGTTCATAATAACAATATTTTTGATCAAAAATAAACCACATCTGATTTTCCTCGGGACCCCTCCGTAAACCAAAACTATATGTTACTCGGTTGGCAAAATTGTTTGAATGTTGGCCTGACATGGAGTACGATATTTTAGATTGCAACGATATAAGTTAGTAGTCTTTGTTCCATCCATTATAATCTTTTTATTGTATTTGTATTTATTGCCCTTATATGAAAAGTAGAAAACAAAAAATAGTGTGTATAAATTGTACGTCTTCTTGTTTCTCCTTTTATTTTTGTTTTTATTACTCTCTACCTATGTATGTAGACTGATCAAACTCCACCAGCATTGCTTTCTTATTTTCTACAAACACATATTTATAATGTGTACTCCCATGTTTAATTTGTTAATTCAACGTTCTTTTGTGGTTATTAATTTATAACATCGTACAAAATATTTTGTTGTTGAGTCTTGCCATTTTGTAACTATCAATGATTATTTTTTTGCAGATTCTATTACTTTACTCTTTCATGCAACGTTTCAAACTATTCATATTTAGAATGAAGGCTAGAAAAGTCTATATAATTGATCCATCGCCTTTACCTACAGGGATTAAGTATTGTCATCCAACCGTACATTATACCTACATTGCTAAATATTACTAATAATTTAAAACTCGCCATGAATTTAGCCAATCCTGAATGGAACGACGATGTATATAAATGGCATCGCGTATTACCAAGATGGGTCCCGAAAATATTTGACCGGTAATTGCCTCTAAATTATAAACTTCTAATTAATTTGACTATTTATGTTCAAATAACATGTAACATTAACATGTCTTTTGCAGTAATTTAACAGGCTATCTGGTTATCAATTATATGTGCTCATGGGATGATATAAGATTACCATTAATTAGCACAGTGAGTACCCACATTTTTATATTTGCCTCGTAATATTCTGTATTATTGTTTTTCTAATAATTATATGTGAAATGCATTTATAGGCTAAGAATATCCTGAGAACAACGATGTTTCTTGTAGAAATACTGAAGTACGATGAGAATGAATGCAAAGAGAACATTCCTGAAGAAATTCAAGAAATTCTTAAGCGTGTTGAAATATTTCAATTTGTATAGCACTTGAGTGCTTTTGAAGGGATTTACGCATTTGTTTTGTATGTAATTAAATAATAATAATATAATTGTTTTTTGATTATCACCGTTGCGTACCACGTCACACTACTAGTTTTGATTTAATTCATCCTATGAAATGACATAGCAACGGATGGGAGACGATCCATATTATATTCATCATGTTGATCATGTGACTGAACGATGCATGCTGCTTGTCTTGTGAAACTTGTTGTTTAGTACTTAAGAAGACACGATGACAACAACAACATGTACACTTAGTACAAACGATATATCGAGGGGTCGTCGATGAGTATAATGTAGTCTGTATAGCTGCAACGACGTTCTTTATTTATTTGTATACTTATATGTATCAGCGTGTGCTGAATACGTCCATTCATGTCAGGCAATGCGTCGTGCAGCATCAGCAGTACGTGGTGTACTTTAATTAATCAGAGGGAGAGGAATGAATAGGTCGATTTCCCTCTTGTTCACTTCCTGAAGCGGTCTCGCGTTGTTCTCATAACCCTACAAGAGTAAGAGCAAATAATTAATGATTAATCATCATATATACCAAGTTAATTTGAATCAAACGACGAATAATATATTGATACTTTATATTGCTTCAGCATGTGAACCCCTTGAAAAGCTTGAAGTCCCTTAGATTTTAAGAGCCAAATGTTGTGTGCCTGGCAACAAGGATAACACTACAATTCAAGGTTTCAAGTCCCTTGATAGTGTTCGGTTCTTTTGAGGAACAAAACGGAAAGGTTCCTAGATATTGGGATGGTACTGATGTTTGGTTCGTAGATGATGGAATAGATTTTTTGATGAAACACATGTTCCGGGTGGTGCAGTAGCTAGGTTTGGCGTGCGGGGTGGCCGGGGCTGGAATCATCCAAATACCTCTCCATTCACTCAACCAAACATATGACCAAAGCATTCAATGCATTCAATCAAACACCTCTATAAAATCATCATATTTTATCCCATTCCCTAAAAATCAAAATCATCTTAGCGGTGTTTGGATTAGGGGCTAAAATTTTAGCCCCTATCACATCCAATGTTTAAATACTATTTTAGAGTATTAAATGTAGACTATTTACAAAACTCATTCATAATCGGAGGATTATTCACGAGACAAATCTAATTAACCTAATTACACTATGATTTGACAATGTGATGCTACAGTAAATATTTTCTAATCATGGATTAATTAGGCTTAATAAATTCGTCTCGCGAATTAGCCTCCGATTCTACAATTATTTTTATAATTAGTCCACGTTTAATCCTTCAAATTAATGTCGAAAGATCCAATATGACACGTGCTAAAATTTAGCCCCGGAATTCAAACACCCCCTTACTACGTTAGTCGTGGTACACCCAACCAAACACTACCTACTGCCTAAATGAACTGAGCCTAGCTAAATTAGCTAAATTGGTCCGACACAATAACACTGAGGTGAACCACTACAACAAAACAAGCCTAAGAGTTAATAGGGTACTACTAGCAGTGCAGGGTATTTTTTATTATTTTCTCTAAATTTTTGTACCATTTATTTCTTTTTAAGGTACATTTTTTCTTCATGTCCTAATTTCTTTAAATAATTTGTGGGATAAACGGGCTGTCTATTAACTACGTCTATTTGGCCCGTTTAGTAATTGCAACACACTGTACCTCATTGAATATCACGTTCTAAATATTAAAAGTAGTTTCAGTTTTTATGAAAATTATGTGCCAAGCAGCCGGTACGTATAGTTTAAGAAAACACGTCTATAAAATGCACGGTTGTTTCTGTTTCACAGCTTCTCAAATTGAAGATAAATATATACGGGACTTTTATTTGTTGGAGGTAATATAATTAAGGGGGACAATTGGAGAAATGATTGAGCAGTTCCGTTTTGTTGAACGTACATACCGCGAGCACGGCTGCCTTGAGAAGGGCGAGCTGGGTCGGCGACACACTCCGCACCTGGAAAAAGAGAGAAAATCAACGTATATATTTATGTGAACTTCGTTTATCAACAAAAAAATAGAACCAGCGACATTTTATTTATTTAAAAATTCCAATATATACTGGTCCATATATAATAGTACTATCACTATTAATATATATGTAAATACTAAAAAACTAAAACATATTACTTAAGAAAGATTTGTGAAATTTTGTACACACTATTGTAAATGCATACTTTCTTGACAACGGTCCAAATCACTCCCTCAGTGCAAGGTGGTGTGGTGAAGGAACCCATGTAGCGATAGTAAATGGTGTCTTTTCCTTTGGCTACATTTGGATCTACTCCATTATCGACAAGCGCTTCTTTATTTTCTTGGTCAATTACTCTTCTGATATATGGCTCCAACTGCAATATTAATATATATATCTTGTGACGTTTTATCGGTCAATATCACAAAAATGTGCATAAAATCATATTTAAACATAATTAATGGAAGTGATATAATGTAAGTAAGTGATGACTTTAAACTGCGGATATTAGGAATATTCCAGTCCTAGAACACCACGATGATGGTATTTCCCTAATGTACGCATGCAGCTAAAGGAAATTAATTGTTAAATGCAGCTAAACGAATTATATATTCTGCAGACCTTGTAGAGGAATTCGTCACACTGGATGCCGACGTCATAGAGGATGCCGATGACGGCGGCCTCGTTCTGGGCGTTTAGATGGACCATGTGCAGCTCCATGTCATACCTCTTGCCGTCGATGGTGTGCTCCGACGGCGTGTGCCAGTGCATCTGCCGGAGCTGGTACGCCATGGCGTTGATCACCAGGCTCCCGACGTCGCCGTCGAACCTCACACTGATGTCGTTGCCGCGGTTGACAACGGAGGCGTTGGCATTCTGGTAGGTGTAGTTGAGGTAGCCGAGGCCCGGCGCCAGCGTGAGGTCCAGGAGGGCCAGGTTGATTGGCGACTGCCTCTTTCCGGTACTGCAGGTGGCCCATTCCGGCTTGAGGTTGCCCCAGTTTTCTGGCCCCTCCGGCGTGCCGGGTATGTAGCCGTAGCCTTCGCCTTCCGCTCTGGCCGCTGGTGCGGTCGAGAGCAGGAGGGAGACGACGATGATCGCGCCAACGAGGATGAGGAGGTGAGAGGAAGGCATGTTGTTGCTCTATATGTCGTATTTGGTTGCCGTGATCAGATCGATCGTCGACGGAGTTGGCCATTGTATCGAGCTCGTGCTGGGTATTTATAGAAGCGAGAGTAAGGTATGTAGCGACGTGGGGGGTGCATGCATGCATGCAGGTCAACTTGAAGCTAATTAAAACACAAGTTGTACGACATTGCACTACTGGATGCAAATACTTGAGTCGACGTCTTCGGATATATAAGTGCGCATAGTTAGCTGTACTTAATTTGCTTGCGTATAGATCTTCAGATATCTGCACAAGTGTACAGTGTTAGAGGTCGAGGGGCAGCAGTGCAGGTACGATCGACACAGCTAGCCTAGCTTCTCGAGTTCGTGTCAATCCCCAACCGGCGCCGTAGCTAGCAGTTATACTACTGATCAAATATCTTTGGCAAGTTGGGCAGTTGGCTACTACAAGTATGTTTAGTTGTTAGCCACTATTTATTAATAAAAATTATCACACTAGTCTAAGGCGAGATTATTAAATTCTTTATCACGCTTTGACAAGCCTAAAAAATCTTATTACACTTTTTTAAGTTATTGAAATGTGGGACCAAAGATAATCTTGTCACAGTTTGTGATAGCAACCAAACACATACCAATTGTGGCAAATTGTGGTGGGAACCAAACAAGCCCTATATCTTCACGGGTTTGGCTTGTCTCGTCTGTGGAATTATATCATGCGCCGCTTAGCTTGACCGTATATGAGATTATATTAGGAGAATTTTATGGTAGCCTCAAATTTTATAAACCGTTTAATATGTATGATTCAAGGGTTTAGATTTGATATCGGTGACCTATTACCTCTTGAAGGTAATAGATCATGTAACCTTCCTTTAATATGTGTGGTCCATGTATGTGTGTGTAATTTAGTATATTTTCATATGCGATTTTGTAGAAAATTTCATAAATGTGTGTTATTATTCTCCGTCGCTCACTACCACAAAATATATTATAAGTAGTGGTCCTTCGATTCAATATCAGTTGTGTATGAGTCGACACTGAAGATGTATCACTATCGGTTCGTAAACACAAAGAAGTTAACTTTTTGAATTTCACAACCATTGTTGGTTCTTAGGCACTTGTTGGTGCGTTTTTTTGTCATACTTTGACACACGTGTGGCTTGGGAGATCTGCTTAACTCCAGTGCATGTCCTACGTTCTTAGAAAAAGGGTTCAAGGCGTGCCAATCAGTTTGATCCTATAACTGATAGAAACAAGAAAATATGATCAATAGCATGGCATATCGGCTATCGAGCCAATGGCCACGATGAGGATGGGATATTTGTGGAATATCATGCCTATCGACCATAGGACTGATGACTAGGGATGAAGCAATCGGGCGAGTGTGCCATTGGGTGATAAGATGGGCATTTTACCACATAGGCCGAGTCGACCTGCCCCACATCGCTGCCGCCCGGCCCCGCCCCGGCGCCCTCGCTCGGCCCCGCCTTGACGGCACATAGTGCCTGGTCATGCCTAACCCTGGCGCCACGCCGCGACACACCTCGTAGTGCCCATCGCGGCACGTCCTGTTTTTTTTTTATTTTCTGACTTTTACTTGGCTGAGTGCCATATTTTGACACTAGGCAAACCCAACGTCACGGTCGTTCACCCCCCATCAAGTTGCTTTTGTTTGTCGGGTGTTGTGGGCGGCACTCAGCGAAGAGTTCGCCAATTTCCCGATGAAAAACACTCGACGAACCCGTGTTAGCCGTGGAGGTTTGTGCCAAGTGCATGTAGCACTCAGCAAACCATCATTACTACAAAGCGACACAGTAGCGACGGGGAAAAACGTCCTGTAGTGGCGGGCATCCAGTCCGCCACTGCTCTAATGCCACTGCTAACCCTGGTTAGAGTGGCGGGCAGAGTGCCCGCCACCGCTGTGTCAACAGTAGTGGCGGGCACACTGACGTCATCTGCCTGCCACTACTGTTATCCATAGCAGTGGTGGGTAGATGATGTCAGCGAGCCCGCCACCACTGTGTCAACAACAGTAACGGGCGCACTGACCTCATCTGCTCGCCACTACTATTCCTAACAACAGTGGCGGGCAGATGACGTCATCGCGCCCGCCACTACTGTGTTTACCCCATTACATAGAATGTTGTAAACCTTAATTCACACAGTCCCACAAACCAAAACACAGAAATTATATGCTTCACACAGCGATCCACATACACAGCAGCAAAACATCCACATATCCACATAAACATCCACAACAGCAACACATCAACACAACAACAACCGATCTCATCAATTTACAAATTTACAAAGTTTACATTTCATCACACCTCAAGTTTAAAAAGTTTACATCTATCAAAATTTCAAAATTAACCATTGTTTCACAAATACATGCTCATGCGGTTTATGTTTTCTTGGAAGGCCAACTCATATCTTGCGCATCTTTTCTTTGCTTCTCATCAGCTTCAAAAATTTTAGCGATTTGTTGTTGCCTTTTTGTTCTTCTGGTCCAATCATACAAAGTTCGATGTTTGGCCACTTCACCCCCAGGATCAAAGAATACTCCATGCTCATGAAAAACTTCATGCATCGTGAAGCAGCACATCCTTGATATGATTCCATACATTTTTGATTCTGAAAGTTGGCTCTTCTCGGCAATGGTTGATGGACCTAATGCCTGCATACATAACATATAAGTACATACGTTGCAAGTTATATTAGATTAACACACAATAAATCAACTTACTTCTTTATTATCCTCAGAGGCTGTCCGCGCAAATTTTCCTAAGTCATTGCTCATGAAATCACACGTGTAGTACCCGCAATGCACCGAAACAAGAGGTTGTTTGTGACACTTCAAAATAGACAAAGTTAGAATGGTATATAGTTTGGCTTTATCAATTGAATTAAGAAATTTCAAAATATAATATTACCGGATAGTTGGTTCTGATATGCATATCTTTCGGCCTCTGTGGATTATGTGGGCCACCTAACCTTTCCACGTAGTATTTGTATGCACTCTGAATAACATTTAATATATCTTGATAATCTTTTTTGGGTTTGTCGAGAGAGTCGAGCACATAAACCCTTGAGTCTTTCAGGTATATTAGAAGTGCAATCCAATGATCACTATCGAAAGAAGTAATATATGATTATGTTAGTTTCATAATCGATAAAACATGATTAAGTGGATATAGTGGGTATACTTACTTAAAATTATATGCCCCACTTATCATTTCTCTGTCACTCCATTTATACATGCATTGCGCAATATACAACGTGACACAATTCCTTTTATTCTTCTTATGTGTGTCTTGGTCTTTATTGAACATCTTTTTTGAAATTTTTTCCGACCCGCGGTCCAGTACTTGTCATTGTTCCGGTTTAGTACCGGGTTTAGTGTACTTTGACTTATCAATGATGGGTTCAAGTACCCATATTTATTAGAAGTGTCACAACATGAATTCAAATTGCATATGTTATGAAACAATAGTCAATATAAGACATGATTAATTTTTGCTTTGTATTGACAAAGTATAAAGTACTTACAGGCACCAGAGCATCATGTTTGTGATGTCGATTCGCTTCAGACGGAACATCCGATGGAAGTCGTCGAAAAATAGTGCAAGAGTAAACTCTGGGTAGTTGAATATTTCTTTTGGAACCTTCACTTCTATGTGTGTAACACCTAACGAAGACGCTTTGAGGCACTAGTCATGAAATGATCTCATCTCCCAAGGCATACTCTTAAGTACTCGTTGGGGTAATAATGGTTTGTCTGGTTCGTATTCAATATAATCCTCGTCTCCGTAGGTCCATTTATCAACAGAAAGTGAGGTCGCCTGCTTTTGTACTGGAGCCTTTATGGGAGCCTCTACGGGCGTAGAACGTGTTTGCCCCACAGTACTAAAAAATTTAAGCATTTTAGATTTAGGCACAGAACACTGCCCAGCTTGAACAATTGTCTTGTGGATTGCTGGCTTTGGGCATGCATCTTGTTTTTTAGGCTCGACCACTGCCACTTGAGGCTCAGCTGGAACTGGCACTAGCATTTGATCAGTCTCTAGCACTTTTGTGTTGGGCTCATTAGTGGGCTCAAGCACTGGCACTGGCTCTGTCATTTGATCAGGCTCTATCACTTTTGATTCTGTCACTTCTGACGCTTTATCGGGCACTGGCTCTTTCTCTGCCTCTTCCTCTATCTCACGCTCATCAACAGGTGATAAAGATACTATATTTTGCACATCCTGAGAGGAAAGATATGTGGGGGATTGTGATGAGACAATATGCGATTTACTCTGAGAACTTGTCTGCAGTAATTTGATATCTCGGCTCGCCCATAGGACAAAGTTATTCAGTGCATCTCCGATTGTCTCAATCCCCTCATCAGGCATAGGAAGATCCAAGGGGTCATTAATAAATCTGTCGTTGGTGATCTCATTGACCTGAACCTTGGTATACTCAGCAGGAATAGGCCGATTGTGAAATAAATCCCCAGGAATAGCAATGCCTCGTGCAGCCTCTTGGGAATGCCCTTTGCGCCCTATCGGTACATGCAGGCTGCATGGTGTGTCCTCTTTAATATAATTTACAGGAAATTTTTCTTGTACTGAGCCAACACTGCTTGGTACGTTGAGTCGTACCTCTGGCACAATTATTTGTCCCGCTGCAGCCTGCATTATGTTTGGATTCTCATTAATAAATTCAAAAAAGTGTCGCTCCCACTCTACACGGTGCTCTGCGGCGTCGTCTGTGCGTGCTTGACGCTTCTTGTATGTGGCACCCTCCTGTTTCTTGAAAGTATTTTTCCAGGGTGCTATAGAAGAGACACCTCGGGTGCACCCTCGATGTTCCTAATTTCCGAGAGCAGATGTAAGATGGTCATTACATCCCTCGGCTTGAACTTTCCAGTCTTCTCCAACTCAGCGATTTCCTGTGCTTTCTGGAATACTTCACTAGTCCGTGAGTTGGAGAGCATATATTGGCCCTCGGGTGTTTTTTTAGCTCGACCTAGGAGCCATCTCTTAGTGCGCTGATCAGCACCTGAAAACTATTCAGGTAATCCAGCCGCACGGTTCTCCTCCTCCTTTCTACTCCACTCATCCTCCTTGGCCTTATATCCACCTGGCCCAAGTTTATGTGGGAACTTATTCTTCTTATTAAGTTCTTTGAATATGATGCTCTCTCGTTTGGCTTCTTCCGAGCAATGCTGCATTTTGAATTCGTTCCATTCATTTGGCGTTATAAAGACGTAGTCGTTGAGCGGCGACTCATCTTTCTGAAGGTACCGTGTGTTCAGTTTAGTCCTAAATGTACGGAGAGCCTTCCCGATAGTCTTCAATGTTGTAGCTTTAGCGTCTTCTAAGCGGTCTTCCGGGAATTTATAATGCGCTTTTATATGCTGCCACAATTCATTCTTTGTAGCTTCAGAGACACTCTTCCAATTTTTCCAAACTATCTTACATCGCTCCCTGGCGAGACATCCACAGTCGTTACGCCACTTAGTTGTGATTTCTTTCGGCTTCTTTGGAGCCCCATCAACATGCACTTCTTCAACCTCATAGATAGTTGTATGCAGCTTGTTCTTCTCCTGTTTCTCTCTCCTCTTCGCATTTGCAGAGGATGTTGTGGTAGCTAATGGGGGATTGGTCCCGATCTTCCGCTAGGTAAAGGATAACTTGGATTGGTGGAGAATCTCGACGTTGACGATCCAAGGCTCTGGTCCGGCGGATCAAAACCTTGCAATCGCTACACCACCGTCTCCGTTGGTTATCAACCACGCAGGCGCGATTGACCTCGCCACGAAGGCATATTCCTGCAAGCGAACCCAAGAACACAAGCAAGAACAGGAAGGATACAAGTCGAATGCCAAATCACAGATAAACTATGAAGAGGAGAGGTTTCACAATCGCTGATGCAACAGCCAATCGGTCCGGTGCAGGAGCGGGATCTAAACACAAAAGTGTAGATGCAAACAAAGCAAAACCTAACCCTAAAGGCAGCTGGCGTGAGTATATAAGGCGTGGGCAGCCTGTAGAAGGCGTACAGACTCGGGCTATGGGCTAGAAGGCGTACAGACTCGGACTATGGGCCAACACGGCCCAATTCTGACACGCAGGACTATTTCAAACACACAGGACGGCTCGAGACTCCAAATGAGGCGAAACCAATGCCAAAAGATCCATCTTCTCCTTAGCTTTCCAAAAAGTCCAAGAACGCACCAATCGGACTTCGTATGAGGAAGTTATGCCCATTTTGGTGCATGGTGGTCGATGTAGTCCGAACCAGCGAATTCTTGACTTCAAATCATCCGTGCGACTCCGTCTTCAACTCCAACTCTTCTATTCCATCTCCCATTTTCCTAAGCAACAAAATATCACTAGTATTCAGTAGCATCCCATCCAAACAAATATTAACATAGTTGCTAAGGAAAGAATTAACCTCATGGTTCAAGCGACGGGCACGGGCGCGTGTGATTGGTCCTTGTAATTGAATTGTAGGTGGAGGCTCTATGTATGTATCATGTGAAGTGATGTCCTCATCAGTAGCGGGCTCAACATCTGTTGGCTCAGTTGACTCAACAGCTGGGACAATAGTTGTTCTTTTCTCGACTTGGAATAATCGACGCTTGCTTCCTCACTTTGGACGATCCTACGATGATAGACAATGTGAGCTTCAGGAATGTAATCCTCGGTTAGAAGCTGCTCTGACTTGTTACTAACGCAATAATTACCTCCACTTGAGCTTCAGGAATGTAATCCTCATTGGTGTCTTCTCTCGTTCTCTTCTTCCTAGGCTCCATTGGATGTTCATTCTCCGGAGAGTGGTACGAAGATTCGCTATCGGAGGATCCTTCAGATGAACCCTCTTTATTTGTTTTTGCGGGAGACTCGTAGATGAGCTCCTCGATGGAATGCCCTTCTTCCACCATAGATAAACTATTCATAGTTAAGAGACTAATGTATCAGAATTTTGGTTATGCAAAAAAGGTCTTCTGTCATTTTTTCATAGTTAAGAGGCTATTACTTCTTAAGCCACTATACTAATCCTCAAGTTAGGAGATTATGTTGTTCTCTCTCTAGAGTTGTTGAGGCCTCAACATATTTTGTGTTGTTTTTCAAAATGTTCATGTCTGCCATGGAACCATGTGCACATCCATTCCCTGTCAGCAACACGAGAAAGAAGAAGCTGTTGATGGGAATGGACGTGTTACATGGCTTGATGACATACATGAGATAACTCATTAACAATTTGCATCATAGGCCTCTAGAAAGAATTGCAGAATCTAATGTTGGTCTTCAGCCTAATGAACTTGAGGATTAGTATAGTAGCCTTAGAAGTAATACCAGTAGTAAACTGATCACAGTGTCAAAGGTGCAAAATGTATGAAAACTCTTCTTGGCTATAGTAGTCAGCTATTACTTCTGAAGCCACTATACTAATCCTCAAGTTAGGAGATTGTGTTGTTCTCTCTCTCTAGTGTTGTTGAGGCCTCAACATATTTTGTGTTGTATTTCAAAATGTTCATGGCTGCCATGGAACCATGAGCACATCCATTCCCTGTCAGTAACACGAGAAAGAAGAAGCTATTGATGGGAATGGATGTGTCCCATGGCTTGATGACATACATAAGATAACTCAATAACAATTTGCATCATAGGCCTCTAAAAGGAATTGCAGAATCTAATATTGGTCTTTAGCCGGATGAACTTGAGAATTAGTATAGTAGCCTTAGAAGTAATAGCAGTAGTAAACTAATCACAGTGTCAAAGGTGGGAAATGTATGAAAACTCTTCTTGGCTATAGTAGTCAGCTATTACTTCCGAAGCCACTATATTAATTCTCAAGTTAGGAGATTGTGTTGTTCTCTCTCTCTAGTGTTGTTGAGGCCTCAGCATATTTTGTGTTGTTTTTCAAATATATTCATGGCTGCCATGGAACCGTGTGCAAATCCATTCCCTGCCAGTAACACGAGAAAGAAGTTGTTAATGGGAATGGACGTGTCACACGGCTTGATGACATACATGAGATAACTCAATAACAATTTGCATCATAGGCCTCTAAAAGTTGTTCTAAAAAGTGGTAATGTGGTATGCAATATTTCTCTTGGCATAACTTAGATATAGAAGACTTCACCCAAAATTAGACTAATATATATTGGATGAATGGTACATTTCCATTAATCAATGCCAAAACAGGTGTAACAAAGTAGTATATAGTGGTTCTACAAATGATAGCTATCCACAAATGTAAGAGCATCTCCACTGTATATAAATTGATTAAATATAGCTCCATTTGCATAGCAATTCACATTTAGCAAGTACAGTGGAGATGATCTAAGGACAATAAACCCTAGAAACCTAACTTAGCTTGTGTTGGCCTACCTCTCTAAAAAATACACTCAAGAACATAAGAACACTCAAGAACTAGAGGGGGTGAATAGACGCCTCGACAAAATTCTTTTGAATTAGATGGCCTTTTCAAAACACCCAACGCTCCTCCAAACTTTTCAGATTCAAATTTTAAACTATCAACACAGAACAACCTAGAGTTTTAAACTTCTACTAGATACAACTGAAATCACAGATTTAGCTCCAATGAGTCAAATTAAAGACTATATCACAAACTTGCTATTTAATCTTTATGTCTAATCAAGAAATCAGAATTTAAACAAACTTAATCATCTAAACACCTTGCAATGAATTTAAGGAAAACCTGAAACAATAACCTCAAACTGAAATTGAATTTCTGAATCAGAGCATTAATTTCAGAGAAAATTGGAAAAGGGGAAATTTTTAGCAACCTGAACGGGGACGGCGGCATGCGCTCGGGGACGGGGACGGTGGCGTGGGGTCCGGGGCCAGCGACGTGGGCTCTGGTGACAGGCGGAGTTTGGGGCGATGGCGGCGACGGGTTCCGCGGGTGGCGGCGCGGGCTCTAGGACGAGGATGGCAGCGTGCGTCGGGGACGGGGACGGCAGCGATGGCTCCGTGGTGGTGGCAAGGGGTCTGGGTACACCGACGCAGGCTTCGAGGATGACTGCGACGGCTCCGAGGTGGCGGCGAGGGGTCCGAGGACACCAACGGCTCTGAGACGGCGAAGACGGGCTTTGGGGACAACAACGACGGGCTCCAAGGGCGGCGGCGTGGGCTCTGGGAGAGGCAGCAACTGGTGGGAGAAGATTAGGGTTTAAAAATGAAAAGTATTTTTCAGACGGCGGGAGCGAAAAATTTATATAGGCGGATTAGCAGTGGCGGGCATGCTCATGTCATCCTGCCCGCCACTGCTATTTTCTCTTAGTAGTAGCGGGCGATGACGTCACCAGCCCGCCACTACTAATCCACCCGCCGCTGGTGCTCGACTTAGTAGCAGCGGGCCGCTGATGTCACCGACCGCCACTACTATGAGAGGTGGAGGTTATCTAATATACGTTGTGTTTACATTTCGAGAAACACTTTGTAGCGCAGTGGTGCGGGGGGTTGCTTTGGTGCCATGCGGTTCGAGGTTCGAACCTTGCTGCCGGCAGGCGGTTTGAGGTTTGAACCTTGCTGCTGGCATCCAAACATTTTTTTCATTTCTGTTCTAATTTTCATGACTTTTTTATTGATGTTTAAATTCTAGTTTGAACTTTATTTTTTTAACAATAAAAATACATCATAACTTATCAAATTTAAAAATTGGTATTTTTCTACCTCACTTTACTTTTTTTTATTTCATTAAGAAACCTGAGATTCTCTAGGGATGCATTAGGGTTTAGAGATGAAATGACTGAGGTTTGAAAGAAAAATCTATAGTTGATTCTTCATTTGAACTTGAAACTTTTTGTACAATAAAAATACAACACCAATATTCAAATTGCAAAAATTGGTATTTTTCTTCCTTAGTTTACTGTTTTATTTCATTAAGTGTGTTTTTATGATCAAAGTCAAAATAAGTTCAATTTGAACTACAAGACATGAAATAATTAACCAAAATTTATAGAAAAACCATATTCATGTTTTTGACTCTATAATTAGTTATTATCCAATAAATTTAAAACCATCATAAAAAATGTAGGTTTCCACAACACTCGATTGACAACTTGTATTTTTATTGTTTTTTAATCCTCAAAAAATAAAATAAAGTCTAAAAAAGATGAGACTTGTCATGTTGTTATGATATGATCGATCCATAGATGTTGTCATAAAAAATAAAATTGTTTCGAGAAAATAATCATGTAGGGCGTTAAGAAACCTAAGATTTTCCGGGGATGAATTAGGGTTTAGAGATGAAATGACTCAGGTTTGAAAGCAAAACCTATAGTTGATTCTTCCTTTGAACTTGAAACTTTTTGTACAACATTTTTTTTCTATTTTGTACTTTTTTAAAATTTCAGCACTTTTTTATTGATGTTTAAATCCTCGTTTGAAATGGAATTTTTTTAACAATAAAAATACATCATAACTTATCAAATTTAAAAAATTGGTATTTTTCTGCCTCAGTTTACGTCACTCGACTTAGTGGTGGCGGGCCGATGACGTCATGCGACCGCCACTACTAAAAGGATTAGCAGTGCAGGGCTAATGATGTCAGCATGCCTGCCACTGATTACACGTGCCCGCCACTACTAATATGGGTAGTAGGTATTATCTAGCATATAATACACTTCCTACAATGTCGAGAAACACTTGGTAGCGCAGTTCGAGAAACACTTCCTACAATGTTGGGGCCATTCGGTTCGAGGTTCGAACCTCGCTGCCGGCAGGCGGTTTGAGGTTTGAACCTTGATGTTGGCCCCGAACAGTTAAAATTTTAAAAACTTTTCTATTGATGTTTAATTAAATCCTCATTTGATCTTGAACATGTTTTAACAATAAAAATACATCATAAAAATGACATAATTAAATAATAACCTATATTACAATTATCTTAAACAAAATGACATGATTGATTTTACAAATACGCACGCTAAACATAAATGATCTAGCCTTGCACTAATTTCCATCTCCATCGGTGCGTAGATAAGGAATCACACTGCCAAATGACAGTTTTGCTTCAACCACATTGATCCTTGATATGTCAACGAAAAACGACACCTCATCAAATGGATTGTATTCTTCTTCGTCTTCGACTCCATCAACTCCAACAATTCTTTGTTTTCCTGGAGCAACGATGTATTTTTTTCTCATCTTTAGGATCAAGTATGTAAAATACTTGTGCCACGGATTGAGCGAGTATCCAAGGGTCATCTTTATAAGCCACCTTATTAAGGTCAACTATCGTAAACCTGTAATCATCCATCTCCACACCTTCTGGATGTCTGACCCACTCGCACTTAAATACAGGGATTTCTATAGAGTTCCCGTAGTTAAGTTCCCATATTTCTTCGATGTATCCATAGTAAGCATTCTTTTGTCCAGTGCTAACTTCTGCATCTGCTCTGACACCACTATTTTGGCGCTGACTCTTTTGATCATTTGCTTTGGTATAGAATGTGAAACCATTGGTGTCATACGCTTGCCATGTTTTAACTATGCTCAATGGACCGTAAGACAATTTATTTATCATCATCTATTCGTCGGTTTCTCCAATCGAAAGGTTTAGATCCCTCACCCATGATGTGAAATGAATTTTGTGTTCTTTCATAATCCATTGTTCATCTCGATCTTCATTATTTTCACGAAGCTCTTGCAGGTGTTGTTCAACATATGGCCTCATAATCGCCAACTGATGCATTACACTGTAATGTGATTCTCTTATTGTTTGGTAGTTATTGTCTCTTATTGTGCAGGTACGTTGGACCGAGAACAAAGATTTGGTCTGCTATATGTATCACATAGTGCTCCATAATATCAAAATATGAAGAAGGAAAGCACATATCAAGCTGACACATAGTCTCCCTCATTTGTTTACGTAATTCATTTAACTCTTCAGTGTCGATCACCTTCTTTGATATGACATTGAAGAAGGGGAAGAAGTGACACATGCGTGTTATCACCATCTTCAGAAATGAATGTTTGATTCCTCTTACTACGATGGCGAGGAATAGCCCAAGCATAACATGACAATCATGAGTGTTATAGCCGCTCATCCTCAAATCTGTTACGGAGACAATATTCTTTATATTCGTTGAGAATCCTGTTGGAACTCTAATTCCATGTAGACACCTTCGTACTTTGAGGTTATAGCTAGCAGCCGAAAGAAAAAATTTTCCATTGGCCCTTTCCTGTGGGTGAAGCTCGGGTCTAATTTCGAGAGTTTGAAGGTCCCTTCGTACTTTGAGTCCATCTTTTGATTTGCCCGGTATGTCTAACAAAATACCGATGGTGCTTTCGAAGACATTCTTCTCAACGTGCATTGTATCGATAGCATGACCAATCTCCAACTCCTTCCAATAGGGCAAATATCTAAAAAAGATTGACTGCTTTTTAAATGGAGCGTCCTTTGAAATTTTTTCAGATTTCTTCCTCTTCTTTCCAAAAACAACTTTGATATTCTTTACCATTTCGAATAGAAATTTGCCATCTCGTTGTCGTGGAGGTTGTCCAAGCTCGATTGTACCATCGAAATGGTTCCTATTTCTTCAATATTTGTGGTTTTTTGGTAAAAATCTGCGGTGTCGCATATATATCGTCTTAACGAATGATGGAAGATGCATATAATCTGTCTGGTCCACACACACTACACATGTTGTCTTTCCTTTAACCTGTCCTATTAGGGACATGCGTCCTGGGTTGTCGGCTATGGTGCAAAAGATCATGGCTCTTAGATTGATGTGCTCTTTCTTGTGCTCATCCCACACACAGACGCCATGTTCTCATAGACGTTTCATATCCTCCATCAAAGGTTCTAGAAAGATATCAATGTCATTGCTAGGTTGATTTGGACCAGAAATTAGAGTAGTGAGCATAAGGTATTTTCTTTTATGGCACAACCATGATGGAATGTTGAACAAGCATAGAAAGACCGGCCACGTACTATGTGGGTTCCTCATCTCACCGAAGGGATTCATTCCATCCGTGCTAAGTCCCATCCTGATATTTCTAGGATCGTCCGAGAAATCTGGATGGGCCAGGTCAAATGATTTCCACTGCCTAGCATCCGCAGGGTGCCGAAGTTTTCCGTCCTTCTTTCGCCCAGCGAAATGCCAGATTAATAGTTTAGCATCTCTGGGATTAGAGAACATACGTTTCAAGCGATCAATCACCGGTAGGTACCACATTACTAAGGTTGGAACTTTCCTCTCCATCTTTTTTCTAGGATGGTCTTCAATAACATTTTTATTCCTCTTCTGCAACCTCTTATTCTTCTTCTTCTGGTGGTCATTGTAGTCCTCCACACAATCATTTGGACGTTTGTATCGACTTGCGTTGCACTACGGACATCTCTCTAACAATCCATACTCTTTTCGATATAGGATATAGTGGTTCGGGCATGCATGAATCTTCTGAACGCCCAAAGTCAACGGACAAATCATCTTCTTTTCTTGGTACGTATCAGATGGTAGACCATTGGGTTTCGGCAAAACCTTTTTTAGGAGTAGTAAAAGATCTGAAAAACTAGTGTCAGACCATCCATTGCTGGCCTTCAGTTTCATAAGCTCTAGAATTGTGTACAACACAGTATACTGCTTATCACATCCGTGGCGTTCCTCGTAAAGAAGGTTTTTTGATGCTTTGTCAAGTGCTTCAAAGTTATCGTATCCTTTGGTCGTAGTTCTCTGCAACAGCACCTCAGGCGCAACATTTCGCATCAGTTCCTCCACATCAAAGGTGTCATCATCATCATGTTGATCAACATCATCATGTGTTATGTCGGATGTATGATCACAACCTCTTCTATGTTGATGAGCATCTTGCGGCACATCAAAATCTTCAGGAGGATTTTGGCCCATCTCACCGTGTTTCGTCCATATATAATAGTTCTTAACGAAACCATTTTTCAACAAGTGAAATCGTATGGTTTCACGATCTGAACATGGATACATCGCTTCGTTTTTACAAACTTTACAAGGACAATATATTGCCTCTTCACTCTGACGGGAAGCATATTGTGCGGTAGCTTCAGTAAATTCAGTTAATTTGTTAAAATATGCCACCACATCTCCGTCATTGGACGAGTACATCCAGGACCTGTGCTCCATCTAAAACATATATTATTTGAAAAAATATTAATAAATTCATTATTGTTAATTTTAGTAATTTACAAATTGAAAATATATTGATTTATTATCGCTCATAACAACATTAATTAAAAATGCTTTAATTCAAACTATGTATTAAGTAGAAAAAATTATTAAATAAATTAACTATATTGGTTTCTCTCTCTCCAAACAACATAACTTTAGATCTATAATCATAAATCAAATTAAAAAAGAGATTAAAATGATGTAAATCAATATACAAGTGATGAATAATTGTGAGGAGGGTCATATTTGTTCATTTGGGAGAAGGAAACACTGTAAATGGAAGATTATTTAAAAATTTCTATTCACAAACCCTAAATTAGTAAAATGCTAATAACTCATTGTATACATGATTAAATACAAAATAAATGTGAGATTCGGCATGGATTTACCTCCTAGAATGAAATCCTTCAAAAGAAACGAAAACAAAGCCTCTCCCCTCTTTATCTAGATTTTTGTCGCCATTGTACGAACAAAATTAAATGCGAACTCCGGTAGAGCTCGGGGAGGAAGAAGCTGCACATTTATAGCTAGAATAGTAGTGGCGGTCATATGTGATGTCATCAATACTTTAGTGGCAGACAGCTTAGCAGCGGTGGGCAGCACCAGCGCCCGCCACTGCTATTGGTAAAATAGTGGCGGTCTGGGATGATGTCAGCACCGACCACCACTACTTTACCAATAGTAGTGGCGGGCGCTGGTGCTGTCGTCAGCACCAGCAACTGTAGTGGCGGGAATCTAATGGCCCGCCACTATAGTGGTTTTGCCCAACGCCACTACAGTGACGGTTTGTAGTAGTGGTTGTATCACATAGTCGGTTCATAAACACTACCAGTGTCGGTTCTTTTTTAGAACCAGCACTGACAGTGGTTCGTATTATGAACTGACACTAATTGTGACATTCTCATTACCAGATTTAAATAAAACCGACACTAATATCATATGCATGTCTATATTATACCACAATCTCTCCTCCTACTACATCCATCCACCACCTCCACCCCCTCCCATCTAACCCGCAACACTCACCTTGCATGACGGCCGAGCCCAAGCCATAGTTGTTTGTTGCCAAGTAAGTGCCTCCTAATTTACTTCATATTGTGGTTTTTGAAATGTAAGAATGCAAAGAGTGGAGGTGAGTGTTGGAAATCTAACAAACATCATGACGACGTATTTGTGCAGCAAAAAAAATCTGGATTCACCGAGTGTTTTTAAAAAAACACTCGGCCAACCCTAAGGTTTGCCTAGTGTTTTTTTTTCAAAAAACCCTCGGCAAACCTAAAAAGTCATCATTTTGCGTGAAAATTGTTTCTAGCCTATGTGATATTTGTAACATGGTTTGAGTTTGAAAATTGTTCTACACTCGCAATACAACATATATTATTCCATGTATTTTTTTTGCATTTTAGGTCCATTTTCTGTTTTTAATTCATTAATTGTGTTTCTAGTATTTAAATTGAAATAGGTGAAATTTGAACTAAAGTGCCTAAAATAAAGAACCAAAAATAATATAAAAATATTTGTTTGAACTTGAAACTTTTTATACACTCACAATACAACACATCTTATTCCGTGTAAAACTTTTGCATTTTTAGATCAGTTTTCTATTTTTAATTAATTAATTTTTTTTCTAGGATTTAAATTGAATAGGTCAACTTTGAACTGCAAGTGTCTAAAATAATGAATAAAAAATTATAGAAAAATCATATTAATTTTTTAATTCAATTTTGAGTTATTATCCACTAAATTGAATGAATGTTTAAAAAACTAGGTTCCGATACTCAATCGACAACATGGATTTTAATGATTTTTTAATTCTAAAAAACAAAAGAAGTATTAAAAATATGAGATATGTCATGGTTTTATGATATGATACATGGATATTGTGATAAAAAATTTAAAATATTTTGAGAAAGTTGTCTTGTATGATTTTAAGAAATAGAAGACTTCTGAGGAGGAATTAGGGTTTAGAGTTTGAATGTGTTAGGTTTGGAGGCAAATTGATGTTTAAATCTTTGTTTGAACATGAAACTTTTTCTAAACTCACAATACACCATATATTATTCCATGTAATGTTTTTATTTGTTTTAGGTCAGTTTGCCATTTTTAATTCATTAATTGTGTTTCTAGGATTTCAATTGAAATAAGTCAAATTTGAACTACAAGTGCCTAAAATAATGAACAAAAAATTATGGAAAAAACATATTGATGTTTTAGTCCATTTTGACTTCTTATGCACTAAATTTAAATAAATTTTAAAGCATCTAGGTTACTACACTCGATCGGCAATGTGGAGATTAATGGTTTTATAATTCTAAAAAATAAAATTAAGTATGAATAACACAAGAACTGCCATGGTTTTATATATGATACACATATATAGTGATAAAAATAAAAATATTTCGTCAAGTTGTCTCATATGATGTTAAGAAACATAAGATTTTTTGAGGAGGAAATAGGATTGAGAGTAGCAATGGATTAGCTTTGAAGGCAAATTGATGGTTAAATCTTCGTTTGAACTTGAAACTTTTTCTACAATCACAATACAATATATATTATTCCTTGTAAAACCTTTGAATTTTTAGGTTAGTTTGCTCTTTTTAATTCATTAATTGTGTTTCTAGGATTTCAATTGAAATATGTAAAATTTGTACTACAAGTGTCTAAAACAATGAACCAAAAATTATAGAACAAAAATCATATTCATGTTTTTGAGTCCATTTTGAGTTCTTATCTACTAAATTCAAAGAAATTTTAAAAAATCTAGGTTGCGACACTTGATCGGCAACATGGAGCTTAATTGTTTTTTAATTCTAAAAATCTAATGAAGTCTAAAAACACGAGACATGTCATGGTGTTATGAAATAATACATAGATATTGTGATAAAAAATTGAAAATGTTTTGAGAATGTTGTCACATAGGATGTTAAAAAATTGTAGATTCTTCGAGAAGAAATTAGGATTTACAGAAGGAATGAGTTAGGTTTGAAGGCAAATCTATGGTTAAATCTTTGATTGAACTTACAACTTTTTGTACACACAATACAACATATCTTATTCCATGTAAAGTTTTTGCATTTTTAGGTCAGTTTGTAATTTTTAATTCATTAATTGTATTTCTAGGATTTAAATTGAAATAGGTCAAATTTGAACTACAAGTTCATAAAATACTGAACTAAATTATCCAAAACAATATTCATGTTTTCAGTCTATTTTTAGGCCTTACCAACTAAATTTAAAAATATTTCACAAAAACTATAACGAAAAATGGAAAAGTTTTTTTAACAATTTTTTTTAAAAAAATGTTTGTCAATGGTCCGATTTGAGACACTTGGCAAAAAATATTTATCGAGTGCCTTTTCGGACACTTGGCAAACCTCCAGTGTGGGCCCAAAAATTTAGTCATCGTGCTCCAAAATTGAAGCAGTGTGCGCCTAACAAAATTTTACTAGCGCAAAATGTTTTGGCTGCATTAAAAGCAGGCCTCCTTTCTCAGCCTCCTCTACTCCTTCTTCCCTCCTCTGCCACCGCTAGTCTCCACTGCCGCCATCGCCATTACCATCTCCATGTCATCGCCATTGCCTGGCCTCTGCCACTCTCATACACCGGTTTGAAATGGAACCAACACTTATATTGTACGCATATCTATATTAGGTCATTTATAGTCTCTCTTCCTACTACATCCATCCACCGACTCCCCCCACCCCTAACCTTGATATGTTGTAAAGGTGTATATAGGGTCTATTGCTAGTTGTTTGGTCGATTCTCTCACTAGGGTTTCATTGTAAGGACTCATGAAAAATTTCACCCACTAAAGTATTCATTGCAAGTACGACAATCAAGATACATCTAGCTTCTTATTGTTGGAATATACAAATTAGCAAATAATAAATCAACCATCATATATATATCCAAGTTTATGATTTTCCACAATTATAGTATTCTTAACTTTGGGCAATAATAGGAAAGGATAGGTTCTAAATCCCATCCAGGGATGTGCGACCCTCATAGTTAGACCACGTGGTCCCGTATGGTTCTAGAGAGAATTTCAGAAGCATCTCCCCGCTGTTCTCCAAATACACGTCTCGACTTGGGGTCGAGAGGGTTGCGTATCAGAGAACAACAGTGAGACACCACCGAAACTCTCTCTGGAACCATACAGGACCATGTTGTCCAGCTACGCAGGTCGTACATCCCCATATTGTCCAAAGTGTGTGGAGCATTCAGGAGCATCTTCCTATAAAAATAACCAATTGCCTGGTCATATTTATAATCCAACACTATCGAACGGGAGTCGTCTACGACGTAATCGATTGTGATGTGGATCTATTTAATAATTATTTCACTATGTCGTACAAAAATACGATATATGGATTAAAATTGGAGAAAAATATATACCTTGGTTCAGACAATACAACATTGATGGTAGTTACGGTGGGGGCCGGTCCACCGGAGCACGTAATAGTGTGGGTCGTCATCAGTGCTCGCGAGCAACCGTGGTGTGCAGTGGTGGCTAGTCGGCAGTTATGGTGGAGTCGGCGGCGATTGGGACTTGGGAGCAATAAGTGCGGAGCTCAGTGCTTGAGGTTCTTATATACTTATTATCAATGCCAATTAATAATATAATGACATCACTAATGGTGTCCTTAGGGTTACGAGCATGACACAGGTAAAACAACACTCTTTAGTGACAGGTGGTACTACGACCTTCACTAATAATGCCCTATCTTTAGAAACAGGTCTCAACATAACCCGTCAATATAGGGTACAACCTTTAGTGATGGGTCACTGTATGACCTATCACTAATTGGGGTATCTCATTTGTAGTGACGGGTTCTATTTTGACCGATCACTAATAATGTTACATTACTGATACGTGTAAAATAGTCCATTACTACAAGTGTACTATTGACACGTGTTTTTTATCTGTTAGTAAGTTTTTGTTAGTAAGTTTTTTGTGGCGGTGACACTTTATATATAAATCATATCCTTTTATAGTGATTGCTTACTGAAATAAAAAACAACCATGAAACTCAATGAAAAAACAACATACAAAAAATGCATTGTCAATTGCTTGACCATTGCGTGGGACATGGGCTTGAGGTCGGCATGCATGCTCCGGGGGAGCAAGCCAGTTTTGCCCTTGCATTGGGTTGGAGTCAACGGCACCAGCTCATGCCCTTTATGTGGGTATGGGCGAGTCCTCAAGGCATATGCAGTGGATGACATGGTGCCACATCACCTCATGCCCATAGTGGCACGGATGTTAGGTATATATCACTAATAGTGGTGATAATCCGTTATAGATAATAATTTCCATAATAATTCTTTACCCTTTAAAGAACAACTGTAATAATCAAATTTACAAAATTCTATATTGGTATGTATCCCTATAGCCCTGTTATTAAAAATAATAGTTATGATCTGTCATAAATGGCATGTTTTCTAGTAGTCCACATATATCATATTATTATGCTAGTTTTGTATTAGATGATCATATATTATGAAAGATATTAATGATCAAAGTTCAAAATATATGACTTATATTTCTCGACAAAGGAATTAGAATACATTTAGGTCATGCACTTTGCGGCGGCGCTGTTTGTTGTGTGATACTGCTAGAGAAAACTCAGCATGATGACAATAATTTATAAAAATTAAAGTCTACTAATAATATGAGTTATTAAGTTCAAAAAACATATAGCATGACAAGCAATGAAATCTTTCATGTCACTAGACGCATGCTCAAAAGATCTAAGAGAAACAAATGTTCATGTATCCAACGGTCCAAACTCACTCAAGACCATAGTTTAGTGTGTTCTCGAGTTTACAAAATAAATTTAAAATAAGTGCTTTGTAGGCCTTGTTGCTAGTGGTAACCTAAACCAAATATATCCCCTTTTCTCTTCCTAAATCCTCAAAAAAGATTATAAATTCCTGGCACATCTTACATAAATATCACTTGATCAGTTCTAAACACAATTTTATAAATATTATTGTCAAAACTCTATGCATAAAAATAGCACTTGAGCATGGTGAGGGAGCATGGGCTGCTAGGGTTGCAAGGGATTGGGGATGGGGTGGCCGAATGGAGAATGACGGGTACACGGGCTTTGGCCCTAGTGGCGTAGCACTTTCGCGAAAACCACTTGGTTTATTCATTTTCAGAGTGCACTCCTAATTTAAGAATTTTCTCTCCTTCACCTATAAAATCTGATGAAACGGGGGCTCAAACGTAATAACCTCACCACGGCGGAGTGTGCGACATAGGGACTTTATGCAATTAACGACGAACAAAAGGTTTTTTCGCAAAAAAGCCGGCTCCAGTCGGGGCGACGCGGACGCGGCCACGCTAGCCAAAATGCCTGGATGATTAGCGAATTACCGAAAACTATAGGGGCTTTTCGCAAAATAATGACGTGAAGCATTGTGGTGACAGCAAAAGGCAGCCACTTTTAATATAAGTAATACGCCTTTAGTGGAATTCAAATAGCAATAAATTACGTTTTACGAAGCAACTATATATACAAAGCAAGAGGAACATTAATTAATTATTCATGAGATTAATTAGTATCAGCAATGGACGTTTTGGCCTCGTGTATCGTAAAAAAGTATATATGTATACCTACCTTTCTTCATTTTATTTCCTCCGTCATAAAAAATTAGATATGTCTCTTTATTAACTTGATTTCTCCCAAAATGATTTTAATATCTACTTCAAATATAATGCAATGCTAGTATCGACAAAGTAATTAGAATACATTCATTTTTGGTTTATCACATCCATGACCGTTACGTGCAAGGCTTTGTTTGGAAACACAGTTTTTAAAAACTACGGTATTTTAAAACTACACTATAATACATCCATGACAATACCATAGTATATAATATCACAGTTTTAGAAAAAGTGCTTCATACCAAAGTTTTAAATACCGTAGATTGAGTAAAATATTTATAATACTACAGTTTACTTTATTGAGATTTCAGATGGAAATGCGAAACACCTTTTAATATATAATATTGTAGTATTATTCAATACTGCAGTATTACTTTCAAAACTACAAACAACTTTATTCCAAAACAGGGCCCAACCGTGCAAGCGACGCTCTTTTCGATATTACAACTTTAGGCCATGCACTTTGTGGCAGTGTATGTGTGATACTGCTTGTGAAAACTCAGCTTGATAATTAATAACTAATTACCTTAAGTATACACGCCTTTATATAATAATTTATGTTTTACCGTGCATTAATATATAAAGCAAGTTGAACATTAATTAATTACCCCTTGGATTAATTAGTATAGACAATGGACGTGCGTTACGGTGTGTCATAAAAAGTATGTATACCTAGAATTTTATTCCCCAGCCATAAAAAAATATTTATGTCTCTTTATTAATATAACTTTCTCCCAAAATGATTTTATTTTTATATTATTATCTACTTCAAATATAATGCAATGCTAGTCAGACATTCACCTTACTATGATTTGCGTTGGCACTTGGCAAGGTCGAGAGGACGTATTTTTTAAAATAAAAGGCAAAAAGATTTTATTTACGTCCCTTTAACTTTCTATCAAAACGAGTTTATTTCTCCCTTCTCTATCTACTCACAGATTAAAAAAAATGAGAAGCTAACTTCCGTCGGCAAAAAGCTAACATCTGTCGGCATTTGGCCGACGAAAGCGAGTAGACGGAAGTTAGCGAGTAGACGTGGCCGATGGAAGTTAGCGCCAAACTCTGCCACGTCAGCAGAGGGACGATAACTTCCGTCGGCCCGCCTGGCCGACGGAAGTTAGGGGCCCCTAACTTCCGCCGGCTTTGGCCCTAGCCGACGGAAGTTAGCCTTTCTGCCCCATGGCCGAAAGCAGCTAACTTCTGTCGGCTATGGTCAAAGCCGACGGAAGTTAGCTGGTATTTTTTTTTGTTTTTTCCTGGTTCCCCTATTCACACTCACATCCAAACACAATTTATATCACATTCACAATACACATTCAAACTTCACATATAACATCCATTGAACATGTTGTAATGTAATCAGTTAGTTCTAAACCTATTTCTGAATACTTTTTAACGGCAACACTCTAAACTAAACTTACTTGGATCATCGCCTGTTGTTGTGCTAAGCAGGCAGTATAGTACGCGTCGCGCCGCCTCATTTCCTCCCTCACCCGAACCACCTCCGGGGTTTCTTCTGAGCGACGACGGCTGCAGCCAACTCCGACGGAGCTCTACGATGACTGAGCTGACTTCTGAGCTCTCACCGCTCTCGAGTCAATAACTCCATTGAACATGGAGTACCTGCAACATTGAATGAGTTAGTTACCATCACAATACCATACACAAAACATTAATAAAAACATTGTCTCATCGTCCATGGCTTTTTCCACCTCCGCTGGAGTACACGGCCATTTGGTCGATAGGTTCTCTCCGCCAATCATAGTTCTCTCCATAGAGTCGAACCATGTGTTCACCATACTGCCTGTATGATCATGCATACCAATGACAAAATTCATAAAATTCATGTATGATCATGATGGTCTAGAATATCAAATAATCAAAGCCAATTAATTTGAGTGTTTTAAATCCTTTTGTAGAATGCATGTACAAGTGTTTTTTCTTAACTATAATAGTACAAATTAAAAAAAGATACTAGTGGACTATAAAGCTATCTATATGTTTGCATAATTTAATATTGGAATCCATATCAATCATTTAATTCATCAATTGACAAAATTTAATCCATATCTATCTATACGTCTCTACCAATTAAATTACCAATGAAAAATTTCACAAATAAAAAGCGAAAAAATTCATAAAGTGGTGAAAAAAATACTTTGTTGATTTGCGGCGACAGATGTCGGTGGGTGGCGTAGGCCGGTGGACGGCGACGGCTGGCGACGGTCGGATCGGGGACGATGGCCGGTGGCGACAGCCGAGAGTGGGCGGCAGCCGGAACGGGGCGGCGACGGCCAGGAGGGGGTTATTTGAGGAATATTGTACTTGTTTAATTATTAATGATAGATGCCTACTCTTGGAAGGGAAATAACACTCTCTCGGGTGCGAAGCACAGGAGACTTATTTTTAATGATAAATATCTATTTAAAGTTTGACATTTATTTAAATATAAATATGGTTTGCAATTAATTTTATTTTGAATACCCATAATGTGTTGTAATCAAGTTATCTTATTAATTGCCCAAAGTCTTATATTGACAGTTCATAACAATTTTCAAAAATTTTATCCCGTGTTTCCAGGAATTTCAATTGCAATTGATAAAATGATGATAAATGAAGAATAATCAATGCATTGGCAAGCATAGAGTAATATATCAATTCAAAATTTGAGATAAAGAATGAGTTTTGTTCTCTATATTTAAGGGATGAGGAGAGATAAATAGAGAATGATATATGACAAGGAATATAATAAGGAATCTATTGGAGCGTAGTTTTTATAGCAAATATCTTAAATTTGACTATAAGGAAATATATAAGGCATCTCTTAGAGATGCTCGTAGGCCATGCACTTTGTGGCGGTGAATGTTGTAGTGTGATATTGCTAGAGAAAACTCAGCATCATAATTGATAACCAATTACCTTGTTAAGTGTATACGCCTTTATGCAATTCAAACAGCAATAAATTATGTTTTGCCAGGCAACTATATATAAAGAAAGAGGAACATTAATTAATTATCCCTTTGATTAGTATCGGCAATGGACGTTTCGGCGTGTACCGTAAAAAAGTATATATGTATACCTAGCTTTCTTGATTTTATTTCGTCCGTCGTAAAAAAATAGATATGTCTCTTTATTAACTTGATTTCTCCCAAAATGATTTTAAGAGACATGTTTGTCCGTTAGTTTCATTAGTAATTTATAAAATTTAATTTTTATTAATAATTTATCAAATTTAATTTTGAAGGTACGGACGGAGTAATTAGCTACCTCTCTGGCCACTGGCCTTGTTGGTTCGGTACGGTTGACACGCGCGTACATATCCAACTGACCAACCATGCATCATGCATGTTACTTCGAGCATAACTTATATTTTTACAATTTTATATAAATTTTTTGAATAAGATGAATGATCAAATGTTGTTATAAGAGTCTAACGATATCATTTAAAAAATAATGGAGTGAGTATTTTTTTAATTTGACGTTTTTATTTTATATGATCTTCCTGGTGTGATTTCGACTGATATTTTTATTACATTGAGATATAATAATAAAGCTGTAGTATTATAATAAATTTTCTAATATTAACTAATGTTATATAGATACAATTTTCACAAAATAAATATATACAGTTCTAAATATATCTAAATATTTCTCATTGACATGTGGACCCATATTATTAGTAAAATTTATATCTATATGTACTATTTTAAAAGAAGTTAGTGATGGCGATACTAGCTTCTCATTTACATGTAGACCCGTATTTTTCTATACTATTTTAAAAGAAAGCTAGTGATGGTGGATCTGGTACCACCACTAGCTTCTCATTCACATATGGACCCATATCATTAGTAAAATTTATATTACCTTTAAAACGGGTATACTACTTTTGAACCAAATAAACGGGATATGGAATGTACAAAAACTATAACTAAACCTAGTGACGGCCGTCGTGAACTAGATGATTGATCTTTATTAAGCAACTATCAGGAACATGGGTTGGTACTTGTAGATCGTTTGGAATCCTTGCCATACCCTAATTCAAAAATTTCAGATAAATAATTTTATAAACTGAAATTTAATAGTAAGCATGAACAAACTTACGAGAGAGAGAATGCAACTGAAGTGCAGAGGGCACGGGCGACAAAGCAGTGAGGAGCATGACGAAGGCGACGGTGGCGGTAGGAGTATAGGGTTAGGGTTGCGCGAAATGAAAGCGCGACGACTCACTTCGTGCTCTGTATATTTATTAGTGGGAGTCATCAGTGACGGGTGATAAACTTCTTTAGTGACGAGTGAAAATATAACCCGTCACTATAGGACTCTTCTTTAGTGATGCGTCATACCACGAACCATCACTAATAAGGTAGTGTTATTGACGCGTGTGAAAAAAACATGTCACTAAAAGTGTATTACTGACGCTCGTCTTTTGCCCGTCATTAAAGCCGCGTCACTAAAAACCATTTTTGTGGTAGTGAGAGCGTATAGGTAAATTAAAGTTGTATGCCTAACTAGTTTAGCTTGTTTTGGTTGTTCTTATAATTAATATGAATACATGTAAAATAGCAACGAAAGCTAATTTGAGAGCAATACTTTTATTCTTATTCTATTATCTCAAATATAAAATGGTAAAATTAAAACCCCTTAAATTAATTATAAATATCAAAATTTGTCACGTCTTATAAGCCATCTATATAGCTCAACCAAGCAAATTGTTCTTGTACCTGGAAATAAAAAAACAAATATAGATGGTTAGATCAATTAGTTGTCCTTGGGGTTGAAATGATTGAGCTGGTTTGTGTTGTTGAATGGAGAAGCTATACTAGCCGGCAATTTTAAAAAATTCGCTCCAAACCCAAAAACCATGCGCGTGTGGGATCATAGTGTTGACACGGAAACGTGCCCCCACCCTTGGGTCAGTTCGATGATCCAAAAGTGCACGGATACTTAGGGACAGGCCTAAGCGTGACATGGCACCGACGTCGCGTTCCGACTACCCTTAATAGTGATAAGGGGGGTGGAGTCGCCAGGCAACCAGATTACACAAAATAATCCAATTAGCCGAAAGAAATAGTTTAAACAGAGCAAAATCAACATACCAGTCGGAGCCCGTCTGGTTCGAAGTCTGATGCGAAGGGTGCGCCGAAGGGTACCTTTAGCGTCTGGTGCAAAGTGCTCCGCCGAAGGGTGCTTCGGCGTTCGGACTGACCCGACCGAAGATAGACTCCAAACGGATCTGAACGTAGTGATCACCTCCAAACAACGGGGTTTGGCGTGCGATCTCCGATACAGCAATCTACAGAATAGTGACGTGAGGGACAAGCGCGAGTGCAACTTCGTCCGGTGCGGAGTGTGGTCGTGGCGAAGCCTGTTGCAACGAAGTATGCTTGGCGAAGCCTGGTGCGACGAAGTATGCTGGCGAAGCCTGTTGCCGAAGCCTGTAGTCCCGCCGAAAGGTGTCCTAGGGGACTCCGAAACTGATCTCTTAGCTCCGGACACCTTCGACGAAGGGGCTCCGAAAGCACGAAGCCTGCAACAGAAGAGTGCGAAGTACCAATTCGGCCTGAGGACCGAATTTTGCTAAGTGTTGCACGGGTAGCGAAGGTAGCAATCTGTTACGCAGATTAGCGGATACTTCACAGGCAAAGTAACAAGGCGATAGCAATCTATTACATAGATTAATGGATACTTCACAGTTGAAGTAACAAGGATTACCACTGTTCCGTAGCGGCCGACGGAGGGCTTCCAGGCAAACCCACGAAGAGGTACAGGAAAATAAAGGTAAATAAATGCAATCAAAGCATGGGCTTTAGTTTGGTTTGAGTTGGGGGGCTTCTCACGCCGGCCATGCCTCTCTATTTATAGGGGGTTAACTCCTAATCTAATCTGCTATTAATCTGGCCAGATAGAGATAGAGATTGAGTTGTAAACGCGTACAACTCTATCTCTGCCGAGGTGGGCTTCGGCCAGGCCCGTCGAGGCCTGCTCCTCAGGCCAAAGCTTCGGTAGCGTGGGCTTCAGCCAGGCCCGTCGAGGCCTGCTCCTCGGGCCGAAGCTTCGGTAGCATGGGCTTCGGCCAGGCCCGTCGAGGCCTGCTCCTCGGGCCGAAGCTTCGGTAGCATGGGCTTCGGCCAGGCCCATCGAGGCCTGCTCCTCTGGCCGAAGCTCCGGTAGCATGGGCTTCGGCTAGGCTCGTCGAGGCTTGCTCCTTAGGCACGAACCAGGCATCGATGTCACTGAACTAGGCAGCGATGACATGGATCTAGCCAGGCGAGGTCAGCACGCGTGGCAAGGATGGCATGCGCGGGGCTAGATCTGGCTGGACATGTTGTTGGGGAAAGGGGAAGCTACGCTAGCCGTAAATTTCAAAAAATTCACCCAAAGCCCAAGAAGCATGCGCGAGTGAGATCATAGATCGGTACCTTCTAGCACAAGATGCACTAAGTGCAACAGAAGAAGATATTGAGGAAGCGCGTCCTTGACTATCCTCGCTTCGTCCCAGCCATTCCTCGCCAATCCAATTGGTGAAGACGACATAGTTGTTCACGTGATGAAGTCAATGGTATCCACACGTCCAGGGATTGGATTCTTCCCACGTCGGCATGCTAGCACCGCTAGTGAGAAAAGAGAGATCCTTAATCACAACTTTTGAGATTAAGAAAGGGAGGAAAGGAGTTCTAGGTGGCTAGGTCTAAACTATCAAAAGCTTGTCATCCAAGACCTCCTCCTCTCTTTATATAGGGATGAGAGACGTTGGTCACCAGCAACTCAAAACTAACAAATCAGTTACAACCGATTTGTGATCTACTAGATCCAATCTATTTTATCGATGTCGGAACTTACGATTCTGGATCAAAACTTCCGATCGGGTATTTTCGGTCTCTTAATCCAGCACGTTATCGTAACAGATCCAAATTGTTTTTGCCCACCTTAGAACTTTCGATTAGTACATTTTTCCTGATTCCAAATCAGAACTTCCAGTTTTATCTCTCTGTCTCTAATTAGAAATTATTGGAACTTCCGATACCATATCGGAACTTCTGATTTGAGCTCTCGATTTTGCAAACCATAAATTATCGGAAATTCTGATACCATATCGGAAATTCTGATTTGAGCTCTCTATTTCCAATTCAGAAAATAATCGAAAATTTCAATTCCAAATAAGAACTTCCGATCAACCGGAATTTTCTTGGGTATACTTCCTTCAATCTCCCACTTGCACAAGAACCAATCCTTTACATGTTTCTCAATCCATCCCCTTAAGTGTGTGACCCGATAGGTTCATAAACCAACGACTGTTCACCGGAAACCTTTTCCGACTCACTGATCAATAGCGGTACCTAGCAGCACACATTGACCACTGAAAGCATACAAAATCAATTTTCACTAAACCTTTGATATATACAAGCACTAGTCCCTTTACCACAGGACATCAAACAAGCTCAAGGAGAGATTCGTGCCACCCTTATTGGATAGCTCAATATTTTCACTCGAACAAGTATCGTATTCAAGTCATGACTAACTCTTTAGTCATAGTGGCATGGCCATGTACTTTTCCAATCCAATACCTCGAGGGGCCCAGAGATGTCTCTCCCTTTATTAGGAGGGGTAAATTCCATCTTGACCGCTCACATCCCAAGACATGTTTCACAACACACCTAAAACAACCCTTATTACTACCCTGTTATGGAATAGCGTTAGGAAGCATATAAGTGTGTCACTACGCATTCTAGAATCAAATGACGATCTTAGGTCTGAGGACTCCGCAGGTAAAACATTTGAGATGACAACTGATGACACATTACAATAACAATCCCAGTAGTACCTCAAGTGGGTCTATCCAACACCATGTTCACCAACATGCGTCCACATCACTAATTGACATCTCTATGTCTATGATATGTGAAACATGATCATCAATCAGTCAAATGTGCTAATCTATGTGTCATCACTGTCCCACATGATGACAAGATCAAGGATCCTTTTTGAACAATATCATTATTACACAAAATTTTCACGTAACAAGTCATCAACTCATTAATAAAATGTAAACGACATTTATTCAAGGAACAAGATAACAATTATCCTCACACATTAGCATAGACATTACTAGCATCTTCCACATACACATGACTCACTCACGCAAGTATATAATACCCATGGAGCTCAGGTGCGCCTCATGCTTGGGCTGTGGAAGAGATTTTGTCAACGGATCCCCCATGTTCAAATCCGTGTGCACCTTGCAAATCTTCGCATCACCAGTCTCAATGATCTCACGGATCAGGTGATGTCACCGAAGTATGTGTTTGGTTTTCTTCTATGATCTAGGCTCCTTGGCTTGCGCAATGGTACCACTATTATAACAATAGAAGTCTACTGGACTGGACGCCCTAGGAACAACACCTAGTTTAAAACAAACTTTCTGATCCAAATGACCTCCTTCACAGCTACTGAAGAGGCGATATACTCTGCTTCTATTGTAGAATCGGCCACGGCCCCTTGCTTAGAACTCTTCCAACTCACTACGCCTCCATTGAGGCAGAACACAAAACCAGTTTGCGATTGAGAATCATCTTTATCAGTCTAAAAGCTAGCATCAGTGTAATCACTTACAACAAGCTCCTCTTCACCACCGTACACTAGAAACATTTCCTCAGTCCTTCTCAAGTACTTGAGGATACTTTTTACTACAGCATAGTGATATTCACCCTGGTTTGATTGGTACCTGCTCGTAACACTTAGAGCATATGAAACATCTGGGCGTGTACACAACATGGCATACATGATGGATCTAATTGCGGAGGCGTACATGATCACACTCATATTCTCTAGCTCATCAGGTGTCGCAACACACTAAGTTTTACTAAGAGAAATACCATGTGACATTGGCAGAACACCCTTCTTGGAATTCTGCATTTTGGACCATTTCAAAACCTTGTCAATGTACATACTCTGGCTTAATCCAATTAGCCGCTTTGATCTATCTCTATAGAAATTTATTCCCAAAATTTATGCTGCCTCTCCAAGAACTTTTATCGAAAAACTATTTTTCAGTTAAGTCTTGACAACATTCAACATATGGATATCATTTCCGATCAATAATATGTCATCCACATACAAGACCAGAAACACAAGTGAGCTCCCACTAGCCTTCTTGTAAACACAAGGCTCTTCTTCATTCTTGATGAAGCCAAATTCTTTGACTACCTCATCAAAGCGAAGATTCCAACTCCGAGAAGCTTGCTTTAGTCCATAAATGGACTTCTGCAACTTACAAATTTTCCTATCATTTCCTGGATCATCAAGACCTTCATGCTGTGTCATGTACACATCGTCACTTAGGTTTTCATTTAGGAAAGTCATCTTGACATCCATTTGCCATATCTCATAATCATAAAATGCGGCAATTGCTAGTATGATAATAAATTTAAGAATGGTGACGAGCGAAAACATTTCATCATAACTAACACCTTGAATCTTTTTGAAACCTTTCGCCACCAATCGTGCCTTATAGATGTGAACATTTCCATAAACGTCTATCTTTTTCTTAAAGATCCATGTACACTCAATAGTGTTTACACCATCGGGTGGATCAACCAAGTTCCAAACTTGGTTTTATCGCATGGACTCCAACTCGGATCCAATGGCTCCAAGCCATTTCTCAGAGTCTGGTCCCATCACTGCTTTTGCATATGTCTTGGGCTCGTCGTTGTCCAACAACAACACGTCACGCTACATAGTGGTCAAAAACATGTACCGATCTGGTGCGTGACTCACCCTCCCGGACCTTCATGGGGCTGGTGTCTCTACAACGGGTTGTGCAACATCTTGCAAATCCTGTTGTGGCTCAGTGGGATCTGGAACACCTTCCAGTGTATCTCGAACCTCTTCGAGATGCACCATCATCCCACTAACTCCTTTTGAAAGAAAATCTTTCTCAAGGAATACACCATTCTGAACGACAAACACTTTACCCTCTTCTTTATTATAGAAATAGTATACTTTGGTTTCCCTAGGATATCCCACAAAGAAGCACTTGTCCGACTTAGGAGTGAGCTTGTCAGACGTCAAATGTTTTACATATGCCTCACAACCCCAAATCTTTGGAAAAGACAAACAGGGGTGCCTCCCAGACCACATCTCATATGGCATCTTTTCTACTGACTTAGATAGAACTCTATTTATCGTGAAAGCGGAAGTTTCTAGAGCGAGTCCCCAAAAGGATAATGGAAGATCAGCATGACTCATCATCGACCAGACCATGTCCAATAATGTGCGGTTCCTCCACTCGGACACTCCATTCCTCTGGGCGTGCCAGCTGGAGTAAGTTGTAGAAATTTAATTGTCTTGCCAGTATGATTTTGTACTTCATTTTGGAACTCCTTGAACTTTTCGAAGGATTCTCACTTATGCCTCATCAAGTAGACATAACCATATCTACTAAAGTCATCAAAAAAGTGATAAGGTACTGAAAACCATTCCTAGCCATATGACTCATTGGACCACACACATCAGTATGTACTATGGCCAATCGCTCACTCGCCCTCTCACTCTGTCCAATGAAAAGTGTCTTTGTCATTTTGCCAAGTAAGCAAGACTCGCATGTGTCATATGATTCAAAATCAAATGACTCCAAAAGTCCATCACTATGGAGCTTGACACACACTTGTAATTTATATGACCCAAACGACAATGCTAAATGCAGGTAGGATTCAAATCATGGAGTTGTTGTTTCTTAGTACGAATGTTATAAACGTGTGCATCTTCAAGACTCAGAATATATAATCCATTCACTAATGGAAAACACCATAGAGTGTGCCATTCGAAAATATTGAACAACACTTGTCCTTTATTACGAATTCAAAACCATCTTCCTCTAAACATGAAGAAGAGATAATGTTTCTGCCTAAGGCGGGAATGAAATAATAATTATTCAACTCCAAAACTAGTCATGAAGGTAGTGACAGTGAATAAACGCCAACGACCAATGCTGCAACTTTTGCACCATTCCCGACGCGAACATCTAACTCGCCACTTGCACCCTTTCTTGCTCTACTCAGCCCCTGCAATGATTTGCAAGTATGAATCATCGATCCGATATCAAATACAAATGAATGATTTGGACGAGTAGCAAAATTAATTTCAATAACATTAATACCTAAAGCGGAAGTCACACTTCCTTGTTGTTCTTCTGCTCTTCCAAGTACACTTTGCAATTGTGCTTCCAATGCCCAGGCTTGTGGCAGTGGTGGCACACATCAGAGCCAGCAAGACCCGACTTGGACTTTCCAGTCGGTTTAGAGTTTGCATTAGAGATTGAATCTGTAGTCTTAGGCTTGTCCTTCCTCTTTCTCTTTTTTCTCTCATTCTGAGAAATCATCACATGATTCAGATATTTCCTGATACTCTCCTCAGTAGTCTTAAGCACCCACTATCGATGATCGAGATCCTTGGTGGGTGCAGCTATTGGAAAGAGCATAAACACTTAAATTTTTGAGGGAAAACTATTTTAGCATGGTAACGTCCCTAGCGCACACGAAACATGCAAGAATAGTATAACAGGAACATAAGAAAGCATCACATGTTATCATATTAACTGTGACATAGCATGGCCCTCTTCACATGGTGATCTCTATCTCCATGGCTCCCATCATTGAGTGTGTGCTCCTGGCCTCCATTAAGGCTACTAGTGTATCTCGCATAGCCTATAATATTTACATGGGCCGAAGCATCGTGTAAACGACATGGAAGCCGTATTTAATTTACATCAGCCTTGGGCTGTAAATAACCATGACACACATGCCATATTTAATTTGCATTCATTGCATGTATCTCATACATCACATTATTCAAGGCCATGCTAGTCACAACATTCTCCGCAAAACAAAGTTAGGCGAAGTATCTACAAGTGACTGAAATATGGATCTGAAAAACCTAGCTCAATAGGCTTGGAATTTCAAATTCGGGTGGGTTGGAACTTCTGATCTGTTATCGGAACTTCTGATCCACTGGAACTTCCGATTAGTATCGGATTTCCTGGTAGCAACAATTTCTCTCTGTATCGAATCATTATTCGACATCGGAACGTCCGATCAGTATCGGAACTTCCGATCAGTATCAAAACTTCCGATTTGCCATAGACAGAAACATATCTAATCTATTTTTCCACCATATATCTCGATACATGAGGAATCCAGATCAAACACTACGCACGTAGGCTCTGATACCACTGTTGGGGAAAGGGGAAGCTACGCTAGCCAAAAATTTCAAAAAAAAATCGCCCCAACGCCCAAGAAGCCTACACGTGTGAGATCATAGATCAGTACCTTCTAGCCCAAGACACGCTAGGTGCAGCGAAAGAAGATGTTGAGGAATCATGTCCTTGCCTATCCTTGCTTCGTCCCGACCGTTCATCGCCAATGCAATCGGTGAAGACGGCGTAGTTGTTCACGTGATGAAGTCCATGAGCGTCGCTATTGGAGCAACGCCTCCACGGTATCCACACATCCAGGGATGGGATTTTTCCCATGTCGGCGTGCTAGCACCGCTCATGAGAAAAGGGATATCCTCAATCTCAACTTTTGAGATCAAAAAAGGGAGGAGAGGAATTCATGGTGGCTAGGTCTAAACTATCAAAAGCTTGTCATCCAAGACCTCATCATCCTCTCTTTATATAGGGATGAGAGCCCCTGGTCGCCAGCAACTCGAAACCAACAAATCGGTTACAACAGATTTGTGCTTAACAGATCCAATCTGTTTTACCCACATTGGAACTTCTGATCCTAGATCAAAACTTCCAATCGGGTATTTTCGGTCTCTTAATCCAACACGTTATCGTAACAGATCCAATCTGTTTTTCCCACCTCGGAACTTCTGATACACATGTCGGATTTGGTTGGGAGACGTCGGATTTGGCTGGGAGTAGCTGCATCACGGGAGGGAAAGGGAAAACATCACACGTGTCCTCGAGCTAGAGGGGCCGATTAATCGGTGGGCACCGATTAATCGGTTTGACCAACTGAATAATCGGTCCACCAATTTTTTTCCCAATTTTGCTGAAAATTACCTAGATAGGGACCGATCACCGATTAATCGACCGATTAATTTGCTAATCGACTGATTTATTCAACACTGGTCAAAAGTGGCATGAAGTCCACAGAAAGGAGAGAACAAATTGGAATAACCTGGTGATACAAAATTTACATATAGATGAACAATATAATAGTAAATCAATTATTATAGGTGTGCAAACTCGATGTTCAAATCTATGATGACATCGATTTTAAAATAATTACATGTAGTTAATGAATTATATGTAAAAAATATTTAACTCAACGAAAAAATATGGGAGAAAATTGTCTTCCCTTCCATATCCAACAGCATAAAATATATTGAAAAATTGTTCGCCATCATAAAACAACATAATCCCTCTAATTCCGTATATAAGTAATATATCTATCGGTTAGTAATAGACACCTTGAGTACAAAGTTGTCTATGAATTCATAACCAACTCGGTTAACTTGTCATAAACCCTCTTAACATAACATGGTTATTTTGCATCACGTAAAGTTTCATATATACTATCATTCACATCAAAAATAGGTGGCCTAATGAAGAAGAAACAAATATGTCATCGTGATCTAATTGCTTATCCCCTATATCTAGTGCATCACCAACAACACAGTTAATAACTTCAACATCACCATATTTTGTCCAAAAAGGTTCTTTAGGAAACTTTTTTTATCAAATGAGACTGTATCTACACTTTATTAGTAAACATCTTCTCATTTGCACAATCTACACAAGGACAATACATATATTTTGTCCGCGTAATCACTCTCTCCTTCTACGCAGCTGTTATTCTTGTAATATTGGATCAAATGGTTATCATACATCCAACTTTAGTACGTCTACTATAGCATATCACAAAATTTAAAATTATTTTAAAATAATTAAATTTTATTGGAAAATACATTTATAAAAACAGAACGCAAATACTTCGACACAATTGTTTGAGAAACTAGAGAAATCTCTATGATAGTATATCACCAAATTTAAAAGTAGTTAGAAATAATTAAATTTCAATGCAAAATACATTTATAGAAAAACAGAAAACAAATACTTTGGCACAATTGTTTGACAAACCAGAGAAATTTCTGTTTCAAAGGGAGCAAAAGGTCACCCCAACTAGGATGCCAATCACTCCGGCAAGTATATATAGATCCTAATATCTCTAACAATCATACGAAGATGATCCATCACAAATAAGTAGACATCACCTATGACGGATCGCAACATATAAACCATCATAGATTTATTGTCATTTATGATAGGTAGAACTTATGACCTATTATAGATGACCTATGATGGGACGCAATCACCACTAATCATAGATATTGACACAGTATGACAATAATCATCCTCAGTGGTCCCTATGCCATATCTCACTTAATGAATCATCCGAAATGTGGTCATTTTAGACATCCCACTATTACCTATCATGGATGAGTGATTCTATCATAGTGACCCATACATTTGTTTTCATGTAAACTAAACATCACCCTCCATACTATTGCGTGCCATCGTGAGGCTACATACACATGCTCTTTCAGATGGATTCTTAGTGCTTCTATCTCTAGTGGTAATGGTGTGCCATATTTGAGTTACGGAAGATTAAGTAATGCAAAAGTTGTGCCCTTGTCAGACTTGACCTCCATGTATTGAAAAAAGACAAGTATATTATGCATGTGCTACAAGTTTGGTATAAAAGGGAATACTCTCCTTGTTATCAAAGAAGGGTAGAAAAGATTTATCGACATGACTAAGAATATGTTTGTGGTGTCCTCTCTACTATACAAAGGAAGCAATCATAAAACTCATGGCTTTATTATAAACATAAAATACTCGTAAAACCTATGAGTTTCAAACCAACTACTACATAACATGTCATTAGTATCACGGTTAAAAACCCCCTTTAGTCCCTGTTTTGGAATCAATATTATCCATCCACACTAGCACATAAATGTCTTTAGTGACTAAGATTTACTAACGAATAAATGATGCGTATCGGTAATACTCTTTTAGTGACAGACTATTTTACAACTGTTAGTAAAGTTGTATTACTAGTGACAGGCAACATTACGACCTGTCACTAATAATGCAGTGTTACTGATGCGTGTAAAAAATTATGTCGTTAAAAGTGTATTACTAACACATGTCATTTATCCGTCAGTAAAGCTTTGTCACTAAAAACTGTTTCTATGATAGTGATTAGTGTTTAGTATCTAAAATTAACCATATGTACACCTCTTAAGTATAACATCTTCAACTCCTAGTTTGGAACTCAATTCATAAAACTATGTACCCTCTCTACTTTTCACGTACGAGTTTCATATCTAGCGGTAGAACTATAGTAACATAAGAAGAAGCAGCAATCTAAATAGTAACAAAAGAAAAAATAAAATAAAATATATAAATTGTTCGGTAAACTTGCTTGTAGAAATGATTTAAAAATAAACACGTGTTTTATTTGAGATTAACTATACCCAAACATGTGTACCTATGGGTATAAATTTAAAATTAAACTCAAGCCTTATATGTCAAATTTATAAACAAAATTATCATGGTATATATATAGTTTTATGAAGACGTGAACATCGCATTTCTAGTTGCCAAACCGAGGGAAGAATCCCCTAGCAACTGTGTGTGCTTTGTAGGTCATCTCACGAACATTTCATAATCTTTTTTACTATGAGCATCCCTAGCAGGACCTCTATCTCACCCTCTATACTCAGAATAGCGTTTCTCTCTTTAAAATCAGCCTTTGGTAGGACTTCCATCACAACATCGAAAAATATATGGGCATTAATATTGGAGAGAGAAATACCAACTTTGGTGCTTCTCTCTCCTCATGCTATCCGAAGCAGTCTAGTGTAAGGTATTATTAAAATATAGATAAGATGAATCAAGTTTACATTGGTAGTTAGATTATATTATTAAAATATAGAAAAATATAGTATGCAGGGTGTAATATGGATGATCTGTTTTTCTGTGATAAAATATGGAGGAGAAATATTTTTAGATAAACATCTAAATTGAAATATAGAGGTCCAAATTTAGATGACTAGGACCATGATCTGGTGCAGTAAAAAATATACTCCTCGGTGATCACCTACAATAGGTTCACCTAGTGTTCTTCGTTGAGCGAGTGCTTGTGGAACTAGGTGAACTAGCTAGTGTTTTCCTGTAGTGGATATTATAAATTGTTTGAGTATTTTATATATTAAACTTATCTAACTTTGATTAATTTATAAAAAATACATATACTATAAATTGTATTTAGATGTTAATATATTTTTCTTTAAATATGGTCAATTTTAGAGAAGTTTAGGTCAAATTTGTTTCATTAATTTCACCACAAAGTAATTGTATTCATATTTTTTGATTTAATCCATCATATGAAGTGACATAGCAACGGATGGGAGATCCATATTCATCATATTGATCATGCATGTGACTAAACGTCTTGTGAAACTTGCTGTTTAGTAATTAAAAACGACACGATGAGGACAACAACATGTACACTTAGTACAAACAATCGAGTGGTCGACCATGAGTACAACATAATAACATGTATAGCTGCAACACATTCTTTATTTATTTGTATAGTTATATATATCAGCTGCGTGCTGAATACGTCCATGCATGTCAGGCATTGCGTTGTGCAGCATCAGCAATACGTGGTGTACTTTAATTAATCAGAGGGAGAGGAATGAACAGGTCGATTTCCCTCTTGTTCACTACCTGAAGCGGCCTCGCGTTGTTCTCATAACCCTACAAGAGTAAGGTCAAATAATTAATGATTAATCATCATATATACCAAGTTAACTTGAATCAAACGACGAACGATATATTGATAGTTTTATTTGTTGGAGGTAATATAAGGGGGAGAATTGGAGAAATGATTGAGCAGTTCCGTTTTGTTGAACATACCGCGAGCACGGCAGCCTTGAGAAGCGCGACCTGGGTTGGCGTCACACTCCGCACCTGGAAAAAGAGAGAAAAGCAACGTATATATTTATGTGAACTTCGGTTATCAACAAAAAATAGAACCAGCTACATTTTATTTATTTAAAAATTCCCATATATACTACAGGTCCATATATAATAGTACTCTAACTATTAATATATATGTAAATACTTAAAAACTAAAACATATTACTTAAGAATGTTTTGTGAAATTTTGTACAAAATACTGTACATACATACCTTCTTGACAACGGTCCAAATCACCCCCTCTGTACAAGGTGGTGTGGTGAAGGAGCCCATGTAACGGTAGTAAACGGTGTCCTTTCCTTTGGCTACATTTGGATCCACCCCATTATCAACAAGCACTTCCTTATTTTTTTGGTCAATTATTCTTCTGATATATGGCTCCAACTGCAACATTAATATCTCGTGAAGTATCGGTCAATATCACAAAAATGTGCATAAAATCATCTTTAAACATAATTAATGGAAGTGATATAATGTAAGTGATGATTTTAAACTGCGGATATTAAGAATATTTCCCTAATGTAGATACGCAGTACGCATGAAGCTAAAGGAAATCAATTGTTAAATGCAGCTAAACGAATTATATATTCTGCAGACCTTGTAGAGGAATTCATCACGCAGGATGCCGATTTTGTAGAGGATGCCGATCACGGCGGCCTCGTTCTGGGCGTTTAGATGGACCATGTGCAGCTCCATGTCAAATCTCTTGCCGTCGATGGTGTGTTCCGACGGCGTATGCCAGTGCATCTGCCGGAGCTGGTACGCCGTGCCGTTGATCAACAGGCTCCCGGCGTCGCCATCGAACCTCACACTGATGTCGTCGCCGCGGTTGACAACAGAGGCGTTGGCATTCTGGTAGGTGTAGTTGAGGTAACCGAGGCCCGGCGCCAGCGTGAGGTCCAGGAGGGCCAGGTTGATTGGCGACTGCCTCTTTCCGGTACTGCAGGTGGCCCATTCCGGCTTGAGGTTGCCCCAGTTTTCTGGCCCCTCCGGCGTGCCGGGTATGTAGCCGTAGCCTTCGCCTTCCGCTCTGGCCGCTGGTGCGGCCGAGAGCAGGAGGGAGACGACGACGGCTCCAGCGAGGATGAGGAGGCGAGAGGAAGGCATGTTGCTGTATATGTTGTCTTTGGTTGTCGATGGTTGATGGAGTTGGCCATTGTTGCGAGCTCGTGCTGGGTATTTATACAGGGGGAGAGTAAGGCTAGGTAGCGACGTGCATGCATGCAGGTCATCAACTTGAAGCTAATTAAATTAACAACGTACGTAGAGAAAAAACACAAGCGGTACGACATTGCACTCGATGCAAATACTTGAGTACGTCGACGTCTTCGGATATATAAGTGCGCATAGTTAGCTGTACTTAATTTGGTTGCGTATAGATCTTCAGATATCTGCACAAGTGCACAGTGTTAGAGGTCGAGGGGTACGTACGCGTACAGCAGCAGTGCAGGTACGATCGACGACACAGCTAGCCTAGCTTCTCGTGTTCGTGTCAATCCCCAACCGGCGCCGTAGCTAGCAGTTATATTACTGATCAATATCTTTGGTAAGTTGGGCAGTTGGCTACTATTTTCCGCTAGCCTTCAAATAATCAAATGGGCACTGACCTAGAATTACTGACATGTTTTATTGTTAGTCATCATTTATCAATAAAAATTGTCATACTTATTTAATGTGAGGTTATCAAATTCTTTGTCACATTTTGGCAAGCCTAAGTAATATCGCCACACTTTTTTAAGTTATTGACATATGAGATCAGAGAGAATCTTGTCACATTTTGTGCCAGCAACCAAACACCTACCAATTTAGTCAAATATGTCTAACCCAGTGGCGGCTCCAAGGGGTAGTCCAGGTGGGCCCTGGACTACCCCAAAATTTGCCTCAATACATGTTTAGATATTTTATTTAAATATTGATTATGTTTATATTTTTTTATTTAAAGGTTGATTCTAGTGGATTTATGATATTAAGGGGTGTTTGGATCCAAGAGCTAAAGCAAAAGGGGCTAAAATTTAGCCTCTTTAGGGACTAAAAATCCAAACACCAAGGCTAAAAAGGGGCTAAAAATTTTTAGCCCATTAGCCCCTAAGGAGGAGGTAAAGAGGGGCTAAAATGCTCCTTTTCCACCCATATCCCCACTATGCATGCATGCATGAAAAATAAGAGCAATAAAAAGGGGATATTTCAGTCATTATACATAGTAATAAATGTTTTAGCCTTTTTTAGCCCTTGGATCCAAACAGGAGTTGACTAAAATTTTAGCTCTTTTTTAGTCATTTTACTTTATCCCCTTGGATCCAAACAGGCCCTAAGAGATATTAATGTTATATTTACCATATTTAAAAAAATATATTACACTTTGAGTTTATAATGGTACAGGAACACCCATGAAAAAAATCCTGGAGCCGCCACTGGTCTAACCTTTGTGGCAAATTATGGTTGGAAACCAAGCAGGCCCTATATCTTCACAAGTTTGGCTTGACCCATACGTGGAATTATATCATGCGCCGCTTAGCTTAACCGTATATGAGATTATATTAGGAGAATTTTATGGCACCCTCAAATTTTATAAATCGTCCGATCTGTATGATTCAACGGCAAAGATTTGATATCGGTGACCTATTACCTCTTGAAGGTAATAGATCATGTAACCTTCCTTCAATATGTGTGGGTCCATGTATGCGTGTGTGTAATTTAGTATATTTTCATATGCGATTTTGTAGAAAATTTCATATATGTGTGTGTCGTCATTCTCCGTCGATCACTACCACAAAACATGTTATAAGTAGCGGTCCTTCAATTCAATATCGGTCGTGTATGAGCCAACATTGAATATGTATCATTATCGGTTCGTAAACACGAAGAAGTTAACTTTTTGAATTTCACAACAATTGTTGGTTCCTAGGCACTATTAGTGTCGGTTCGTATTATGAACCGGCACTGATAGTGGTTCGTATTATGAACCGGCACTGATAGTGGTTCGTATTATGAATTGGCTCGAGACTCCAAATGAGGTGAAACCAACGCCAAAAGATCCATCTTCTCCTTAGCTTTCCAAAAAGTCCAAGAACGCGCCAATAGGACTTCGTATGAGGAAGTTATGCCCATTTTGGTGCATGGTGGTTGATGTAGTCCGAACCAGCGAATTCTTGACTTCAAATCATCCGTGCGACTCCGTCTTCAACTCCAACTCTTCTATTCCATCTCCCATGTTCCTAAGCAACAAAATATCACTAGTATTCAGTAGCATCCCATCCAAACAAATATTAACATAGTTGCTAAGGAAAGAATTAACCTCATGGTTCAAGCGACGGGCACGGGCGCGTGTGATTGGTCCTTGTAATTGAATTGTAGGTGGAGGCTCCATGTGTGTATCATGTGAAGTGATGTCCTCATCATCTTCCCTCTCTTGAATTGGAGTCGTCCTCGACTCAAGCTCATCGTCATCTCCCAAATAGGGCTTTAAATCTGAAATGTTAAATGTGGGACTAACCCCAAAAGCTGCAGGCAACTCAAGTTTATATGCATTATCATTTATCTTCTCAAGCACACGGAAAGGACCATCAGCACGGGGCATCAATTTAGACTTTCTCAAATCAGGAAAACGATCCTTGCGCAAGTGCAACCAAACAAGATCACCCGGTTCAAATGTTATCTCTTTTCTACCCTTACTACCATAAGCACGATATTTCTCATTCATTTTCTCTATGTTTGCTTTAGTAGTTTCATGCATTTTAAGCAATAATTCAGCACGTGTAGTAGCATCAAAATTCAATTTTTCAGATGGTGGCAATGGTAGCAAATCAATAGGAGCACGCGGATTAAAGCCATAGACCACTTGAAACAGACTTACCTTAGTAGTGGAGTGTACTGACCTATTATATGCAAACTCAATATGAGGTAGACACTCTTCCCAGAGCTTCAAGTTGGTCTTCAAAACAACCCTCAGCATGGTGGACAATGTACGGTTGACGACCTTTGTTTGCCCATCCGTTTGGGGGTGACAAGTAGTAGAAAACAGCAGCTTCGTCCCTAGTTTATGCCACAACGTCCTCCAAAAATGACTTAAGAATTTAGCATCACGATCTGAGACGATGGTATTGGGAACTCCATGCAAGCGTACGACCTCTCTGAAAAACAAATCAGCAACATTGGTAGCGTCGTCGCTCTTGTGACAAGGTATAAAATGCGCCATTTTAGAGAACTGATCTACCACCACAAAAATACTATCTCTCCCCCTCCTAGTTCTAGGTAATCCTAACACAAAATCCATAGCAATATCCTCCCAAGGTACACTAGGAACGGGCAGAGGCATATAAAGACCATGTGGGTTTAGACGGGACTTAGCTTTATTGCAAGTAGTGCATCGTGCCACATAGCGCTCAACATCTCGTCTCATCCTAGGCCAATAGAAGTGTGTGGACAGCACATCTTCGGTTTTCTTTGATCCAAAATGACCCATCAAACCACCACCATGTGCTTCCTGCAATAACAACAAGCGAAGAGAGCTAGCCAGCACACATAACTTGTTAGCACGAAAAAGATATTCATTATTCAGCACATATTTGTTCCAAGCACGGTCATTTGTACAATTTGCAAAAGCATCTTTGAAGTACAAATCAGTAGCATACATGTCCTTCAATGTTTCTAAACCAAAGATCTTATAATCAAGTTGAGAAAGCAATGTATAACGTCTAGATAAAGCATCGGCAATCACATTATCTTTCCCTTTCTTATGCTTAATGATATATGGAAAAGTCTCAATAAATTCTATCCATTTAGCATGTCGTTTATTCAGATTTGCTTGACTACGTATATGCTTCAATGCTTCATGATCCGAATGAATAATAAACTCCTTAGGCAAAAGGTAATGTTGCCAAGTTTCAAGCACACGCACTAAGGCATATAATTCCTTATCATAGGTAGAATAATTCAACTGTGGACCATGTAATTTCTCACTAAAATAGGCCACGGGTTTACCTCCTTGTAGCAGCACACCTCCTATTCCAAAACCACTAGCATCACATTCTAACTCAAAAGGCTTACTGAAGTCGGGTAGCTGAAGTAGAGGTGCATGTGTAAGACGATCCTTGAGTGTGGCAAAAGCTTGTTCTTGTGCTGGTTCCCAAGTAAAAGTGACTCCCTTCTTGGTCAACTCATGCAAAGGACCGGCTATGGTGCTGAAATCTTTCACAAAACGCCGGTAGAAACCTGCAAGACCAAGAAAACTACGTACTGCAAGGTTAGTTTTAGTTGCAAGCATGACACGTCCTTTCAGATTAATAACTTGTGATGAAGAAGGAGAAGCAACTTTATCTTTTTGTTGCCTCGAAAGTGTTTTAGCTACTTGTTGATTTTCAGAAGGTTGTTTGCTCGTTTGTGCATCCTTAGCATGTTTTTCTTGTTCAAACTTTACAATTTCAGCAGGAGTCATAGGAAGCAATGTAACTTTCTTTCCTTTATACATAAATGTGTACTTATTGCTCCTACCATGGTGTGTAGCATCAGTATCATACTCCCAAGGTCCACCAAGTAATAGAGAACATGCTTGCATTGGTACTACATCAAAATCAGCAACTCCGAAGTATGTAGCAATGGAAAATTCGATGTGAGCAGTTTATGTTACCTTGACCTTACTGCTATTGTTGAACCATTGCACGTGGTAAGGGTGTGGATGTGCACGTGTGGGAAGTTGAAGCTTAGTTACCATGTCGTGGCTCACCAAATTGTTGCAACTACCGCTGTCTATGATGACACGTACACGGCGGTCATTGACGACGAAGAAGGTCTGAAACAGATTGTTCCGTTGTGCCCGGTCGTCCTGGTCCATGTGAGTGCTCAAGACACGTTGTACAATAAGTGCTGCCATGTTAGTGAAAAGACAAAACAACAAAGAATAATCCTTTTGGAAAACAGCTAGGTGGGGTGGTGGGTGTGTGGTGGAAGCAATCCGTCAAGCGCCTTACCCACGCTTGCAAGTGTTCTTACCACGCCGCAGTGAGGTCACCGGCCTACAGGTGATGAACCAAGTGGAGGGTGGTGTACAATTGCAAGAAATGAACATGTCCTGACCAAGAGAAAGGTGTAGCTTGGAAGGCAAAGTGAGTAGCAAGGATTAGCGATAGTAATAACAGTTAAACCAAGTTCAATAAGTGTTCCCTAGTACTCATCAAAGTTGCTGGCCTTAGTGCTCCCAATGTGAAAATTCAAGCAATAGAGGGAATCTATGTGCCCAAAGCTCAAGTGGAGGCAATAATAGGCCAAATTCAGCTCTCTGCCGCTGCCGCTGATCAGACAAGGGATCGGACAAGAGATCAGACAAGGGATCGGACAAGCAGAATATGCCGCTCCCGCTGATCGGGCAAGGGATCAGACAAGAGATCGGACAAGGGATCGGACAAGGGATCAGACAAGCAATCGACAGGACCAGTTCTTTTTTTTTTCTCTCTTTTTTTCACTCTATTTTTTTGAACAAGGATGACCAGAGATGCAACCAAAAAAATTGGCACCTGCAACTGAGGTGGGATGTGGTTCACAGAAATTCAACAAGTTCGCTGAACAGCGAGCAAAAACTTTGACCAATTTTTTCTTTATCTTCCTGATTTTTTTTG
>JAAALK010000290.1:17387529-17436203 GCA_019279435.1 Zizania palustris
TGTCATGGTTTTATGATATGATACATGGATATTGTGATAAAAAAATAAAAATATTTTGAGAAAGTTGTCTTGTAGGATTTTAAGAAATAGAAGATTTCTGAGGAGGAATTAGGGTTTAGAGTTTGAATGGGTTAGGTGTGGAGGCAAATTGATGTTTAAATCTTTGTTTGAACATGAAACTTTTTCTAAACTCACAATCCAACATATATTATTCCATGTAATGTTTTTGCATTTTTTAGGTCAGTTTGCCATTTTTAATTCATTAATTGTGTTTCTATGATTTCAATTGAAATAAGTAAAATTTGAACTACAAGTGCCTAAAATAATGAACAAAAAATTATGGGAAAAAATATATTCATGTTTTAGTCCATTTTGAGTTCTTATGCACTAAATTTAAATAAATTTTAAAAAATCTAGGTTGCGACACTCGATCTGCAACGTGGATCTTAATGGTTTTATAATTCTAAAAAAAAGTAAAATTAAGTATGAATAACACAAGAACTGTCATGGTTTTATATATGATACACATATATAGTGATAAAAATAAAAATATTTCGTCAAGTTGTCTCGTATGATGTTAAGAAACAGAAGATTTTTTGAGGAGGAAATAGGATTGAGAGTAGCAATGGATTACCTTTGAAGGCAAATTGATGGTTAAATCTTCGTTTAAACTTGAAACTTTTTCTACAATCACAATACAATATATATTATTCCTTGTAAAACCTTTGAATTTTTTAGGTTCGTTTGCTATTTTTAATTCATTAATTGTGTTTCTATGATTTCAATTTGAAATATGTCAAATTTGTACTGCAAGTGTCTAAAATAATGTACCAAAAATTATATAAAAAAATCATATTCATGTTTTTGAGTCCATTTTGAGTTCTTATCTACTAAATTCAAAGAAATTTTGAAAAATCTAGGTTGCGACACTTGTTCAGCAACATGGAGCTTAATTGTTTTTTAATTCTAAAAAATCTAATGAAGTCTAAAAACATGAGACATGTCATGGTGTTATGAAATAATACATAGATATTGTGATAAAAATGAAAATGTTTCGAGAATGTTGTCACATAGGATGTTAAAAAATCGTAGATTCTTCGAGGAGAAATTAGGATTTACAGAAGGGATGAGTTAGGTTTGAAGGCAAATCGATAGTTAAATCTTTGATTGAACTTACAACTTTTTGTACACACAATACAACATATCTTATTCCATGAATATTTTTGCATTTTTGGGTCAGTTTGTAATTTTTAATTCATTAATTGTGTTTCTAGGATTTAAATTGAAATATGTCAAATTTGAACTACAAGTTCATAAAATATTGAACTAAATTCTCCAAAAAATATTCATGTTTTTCTGTCTATTTTTAGGCCTTACCCACTAAATTTAAAAATGTTTCACAAAAACTATCATGAAAAATGGAAAAGTTTTTTTTAACAAAATTTAAAAAAATGTTTGTCAAGGGTCTGAATTGAGACACTTGACAAAAAAATATTTATCGAGTGCCTTTTCGGACACTTGGCAAAACTCCAGTGTGGGCCTCAAAATTTAGTCACCGTGCTCCAAAATTGAAGCAGTGTGCGCCTAACACAAAATTTTACCCGCGCGAAATTTTTTGGTCGCATTAAAAGCGGGCCTCCTCTCTCAGCCTCTTCTACTCCTCCCTCTTCCCTCCTCTTCCACTGCCAGTCTCCACTGCCGCCATCGCCATTACCATCTCCATGTCATCGCCATTGCCTGGCCTCTACCACTCTCGTACACCGGTTTGAAATGGAACCAACACTTATATTGTACGCATATCTATATTAGGTCATTTATAGTCTCTCTTCCTACTGCATCCATCAACCGACTGCCCCCACCCCTAACCTCGATATGTTGTAATGGTGTATATATGGTTTATTGTTAGTTGTTTGGTCGATTCTCTCACTAGGGTTTCATTGTAACACTACTACAAAGCGACACTGTAGCGGCGGGCAAAATCGACCTATAGTGGCGGGCATCCAGTCCGCCACTGCTCTAACGCCACTGCTATCGCTAGTTAGCAGTGGCGGTCAGAGCGCCCGCCACCGCTGTGTCAACAGCAGTGGCGGGCGCGCTGACCTCATCGGCCCGCCACTGCTATTATCAATATCAGTGGCGGGCAGATGATGTCAGCGCGCCCGCCACCACTATGTCAACAGCAGTGGCGGGCGCGCTGACCTCATCTGCCCGCCACTGCCGTTATCAATAGCAGTGGCGGGCAGATGATGTCAGCACGCCCGCCACCACTGTGTCAACAGCAGTAACGGGCAAGCTACCTCATCTGCCCGTCACTGCTGTGTATAAGCCATAACACAGAATGCTGTGATCCCACAAACCAAAACACAGAAATTATATGCTTCACACAGCCATCCACATACACAGCAGCAAAACATCCACATATCCACATACACAGCAGCAAAACATCCACATATCCACATACACATCCACAACAACAACACATCAACACAACAACCATCAATCTCATCAATTTTCAAAATTTTACAAAGTTTACATTCTTCCGGTTTATGTTTCACAATAACCATCCATCAACACAATTCATTGTTTCACAAATACATGCTCATGAGGTTTATGTTTTCTTGGAAGGCTAACTCATATCTTAATTGGTTCGCCTTTTCATTCTTCCGGCCCAATCATACAAAGTTGGATGCTTGGCCACTTCACTCTCAGGATCGAAAAATACTCCAAGCTCATGAAGAATCTCATGCATCGTGAAGCGGCACATCCTTGATACGATTTCGTACATTTGTGATTCAGAGAGTTGGCTCTTCTGGGCAACGGTTGATGGACCTGACGCCTGCATACGTAAAATATAAGTACATACGCTGCAAGTTATATTAGATTAACACACAAGAAATCAACTTACTTCTTTAGTATCCTCAGATACTGTCCGCCCAAACTTTCCTAAGTTATTGCTCATGAAATCACAAGTATAGTAGCCACAATGCACGGAACCAAGAGATTGTTTGTGACACTTCAAAATAGACAAAGTTAGAACGATATATAGTTTGGCTTTATCAATTGAATTAACAAATTTAAAAATATAATATTACCGGATAGTTGGTTCTGATAAGCATTTCTTTCGGCCTCTGTGGATCATGTGGGCCACCTAACTTTTCCACGTAGTATCTATATGCACTCTGAATAACATTTAATATATCTTGATATTCTTTTTGGGTTTGTCGAGCGAGTCGAGCACATAAACCCTTGAGCTCTTTGGGTATATCAGAAGTGCAATCCAATGATCACTATCGAAAGAAGTAATATATGATTATGTTAGTTTCATAATCGATAAAACGTGTTTAAGTGGATATAGTGGGTATACTTACTTAAAGTTATATGCCCCACTTATCATTTCTCTGTCCTTCCATTGATACATGCACCGCGCAATATACAACGCGGCACAACTCCTTTTGTTCTTCTTAAGTTTGTCTTCGTCTTTATTGAACATCTTTCTTTGAAATTTTTTCTTACCCGCAATCCAGTACTTGCTATCATTCTGGTTTAGTGTCGGGTTCAGCGCACTTTGGCTTATTAATGACGGGTTTAAGTACCCATACAATTTAGACTCGTCACCGCGTGAATTACAAGTGCATATGTTATAAAACAATAGTCAATATAAGACATTATTTATTTTTGCTTTGTATTGACAAAGTATAAAGTACTTACATGCACCAGAGCATCATGATTGTGATGTCGGTTCACTTCAGATGAAACATCCGATGGAAGTCGTCGAAAAATAGTGCAAGCTTAAACTCTGGGCAGTTGAATATTTCTTGTGGAACCTTCAGTTCTATTTGTGTTACTCCTAACGAAGACGCTTCGAGGTACCAGTCATGAAATGTTTTCATCGTCCAAGGCATACAATTAAGTACTCCTTGGGGTAATAATGGTTTGTCTGGTTCGTATTCGATATAATCCTCGTCTCCGTAGGTCCTCTTATCAACAGAAAGTGAGCCCGCATGCTTTTGTACTGGAGCCTTTATGGGAGCCGCTTCAGGCATAGAACGTGTTTGCCCCCAAAGTATTAAAAAATTTATGCATCTCAGATTTCAGCGCAGAACACTGCCCAGCTTGAACAGTTATCTTGTGGATTGCTGGCTTTGGGCATGCATCTTGTTTTTCAGGCTCGGCAGCAACTAGCACTGGCACTTTTGTTATGGGCTTGGCCACCGGCACTTGAGGATCAGCCGGAACTGGCACTTGAGGCTCAGTCGGAACTAGCACTGGCATTTGATCTGGCTCTGGCACATTTGTGTTGGGCTCATCAGTGGGCTCAAGCACTGGCACTAGCTTTGTCACTTGAGGATCAGAAGTCACTTTCGATTCTATCACTTCTGCCACTTTATTGGGCACTGGCTCTTCCTCTGCCTTTTCCTCTATTTCACGCTCATCAACAGGTGATAATGATCCTATATTTTGCACATCCTGAGATGAAAGATATGTGGGGGATTGTGATGAGACAATAGGTGATTTACTCTGAGAAATTGTCTGCAGTAATTTGATATCTCGGCTCGCCCATAGGACAAAGTTATTTAGAGCATCTCCGATTGTCTCAATCCCCTCATCAGGCATTGGAAGATCCAAGGGGTCATTAATAAATCTGTCGTTGGTGATCTCATTGACCTGAACCTTGGTATAGTCAGCAGGAATAGGCCGATTGTGAAATAAATCCCCAGGCATAGCAATGCCTCGTGCAGCCTCTTGGGAATGCCCTTTGCGCCCTATCGGTACATGCAGGCTGCAGGGTGTGTCCTCTTTAATATAATTTACAGGAAATTTGTCTTGTACTGAGCCAACACTGCTTGGTACGTCGAGTCGTACCTCTGGCACAATTATTTGTCCAGCTGCATCCTGCATTATGTTTGGATTCTCGTTAATAAATTCAAAAAAGTGTCGCTCCCACTCTGCACGGCGCTCTGCGGCGTCGTCTGTGCGTGCTTGACGCTTCTTGTATGTGGCACCCTCCTGTTTCTTGAAAGTATTTTTCTACGGTGCTATAGAAGAGACACCTCGGGTGCGCCCTCGATGTTCCTCGTTTCCGAGAGCAGATGTAAGCTGGTCATTACATCCCTCGGGCTTGAACTTTCCAGTCTTCTCCAACTCAGCGATTTCTTGTGCTTTCTAGAATACTTCACTAGTCCGTGAGTCGGAGAGCATATATTAGCCCTCGGGTGTTTTTTTAGCTCGACCTAGGAGCCATCTCTTAGTGCGCTGATCAGCACCTGAAAACTGTTCAGGTAACCCAGCCGCACGGTCCTCCTCCTCCTTTCTACTCCACTCATCCTCCTTAGCCTTATATCCACCTGGCCCAAGTTTATGGGGGAACTTATTCTTCTTATTAAGTTCTTTGAACATTATGCTCTCTTGTTTGGCTTCTTCGGAGCAATGCTGCATTTTGAATTCATTCCATTCATTTGGCGTTATAAAGCCGTAGTCGTTGAGTGGCGACTCATCTTTCTGAAGGTATTGTGTGTTCAGTTTAGTCCTAAATGTACGGAGAGCCTTCCCGATAGTCTTCAATGTGGCAGCTTTAGCGTCTTCTAAGCGGTCTTCCGGGAATTTATAATGCGCTTTTATATGCTGCCACAATTCGTTCTTTGTAGCTTCAGGGACAGTCTTCCAATTTTTCCAAACTATCTTACATCGCTCCCTGGCGAGACATCCACAGTCGTTACGCCACTTCGCTGTGATTTCTTTTGGCTTCTTTGGAGCCCCATCAACATGCACTTCTTCAACCTCATAGATAGCTGTATGCAGCTTGTTCTTCTCCCGTTTCCCTCTCCTCTTCGCATTTGCAGACGATGTTGTGGTAGCGGGCTCAACATCTGTTCGCTCAGCTGACTCAATAGCTGGGACAATAGTTGTTCTTTTCTCGACTTGGAATAATCGACGCTTGCTTCCTCGCTTTGGACGATCCTACGATGATAGACAATGTGAGCTTCAGGAATGTAATCCTCGGTTAGAAGCTGCTCTGACTTGTTACTAACGTAATAATTACCTCCGCTTGAGCTTCAGGAATGTAATCCTCATCGGCGTCTTCTCTCGTTCTCTTCTTCCTAGAATCCATTGGATGTTCATTCTCCGGAGAGTGGTACGAAGATTCGCTATCGGAGGATCCTTCAGATGAACCCTCTTTATTTGTTTTTGCGGGAGACTCGTAGATGAGCTCCTCGATGGAACATCCTTCTTCCGCCATAGATAAACTATTCATATTAAGAGGCTAATGTATCAGAATTTTGGTTATGCAAAAAAGGTCTGATGTCATATTAATCCTAAAGTTAGGATGTTGTGTTGTTTTCTCTCTCTAGTGTTGTTGAGGTCTCAGCATATTTTGTGTTGTTTTTCAAAATGTTCATGTCTGCCATGGAACCATGTTCACATCCATTCCCTGTCAGCAACACGAGAAAGAAGAAGTTGTTGACAGGAATGGATGTGTCACATGGTTTGATGACATACATGAGATAACTCAATAACAATTTGCATCATAGGCCCCTAAAAGGAATTGTGGAATCTAATGTTGGCCTTCAGCCGGATGAACATGACGATTAGTATATAGTAGCCTTAGAAATAATAGTAGTAGTAAACTGATCACAGTGTTGTTTAGGCCTCAGCATATTTTGTGTAGCTTTTCAAAATGTTCATGGCTGCCATGGAACCATGAGCACATCCATTCCCTATCAGCAACACGAGAAAGAAGAAATTGTTGACAGGAATGGATGTGTCTCATGGCTTGATGACATACATGAGATAACTAAATAACAATTTGCATCATAGGCCTCTAAAAGGAATTGCAGAATCTAATGTTGGTCTTCAGCCAGATGCATGAACTTGAGGATTAGTATATAGTAGCCTTAGAAATAATAGTGGTAGTAAACTGGTCACAATGTTGTTTAGGCCTCAGCATATTTTGTGTAGCTTTTCAAAATGTTCATGGCTGCCATGGAACCGTGAGCACGCCCATTCCCTGTCAGCAACACGAGAAAGAAGTTGTTGATAGGAATGGACGTTTCACACGGCTTGATGACATACATGAGATAACTCAATAACAATTTGCATCATAGGCCTCTAAAAGGAATTGCAGAATCTAATATTGGTCTTCAACCGGATGCATGAACTTGAGGATTAGTATATAGTAGCCTTAGAAATAATAGCAGTAGTAAACTGAACACAATGTTATTGAGGCCTCAGCATATTTTGTGTAGCTTTTCAAAATGTTCATGGCTGCCATGGAACCGTGAGCACATCCATTCCCTGTCAGCAACACGAGAAAGAAGAAGTTGTTGACAGGAATGGATGTGTCTCACGGCTTGATGACATACATGAGATAACTCAATTACTATTTGCATCATAGGCCTCTAAAATGAATTGCAGAATCTAATGTTGGTCTTCAACCGGATGCATGAACTTGAGGATTAGTATATAGTAGCCTTAGAAATAATAGCAGTAGTAAACTGATCACAATGTCGTTGAGGCCTCAGCATATTTTGTTGCCATGGAACATTAGAGGGAAAAACAACACAAAATATGCTGAGGTATCAACAAAACTAAAGAGAGAGAACAACACAATCTCCTAGCTTGAGAATTAATATAGTGGCTTCGGAAGTAATAGCTGACTACTGTAGCCAAGAAGAGTTTTCATACATTTCCCACCTTTGACACTGTGATCAGTTTACTACTGTAGCCTCAGAAGTAATAGCAGTAGTAAACTGATCACAGTGTCAAAGGTGGAAAATGTATGAACACTCTTCTTGGCTACAGTAGTGAGCTATTACTTCTGAAGCTACTATATTAATCCTCAAGTTAGGAGATTGTGTTGTTCTCTCTCTCTTGTGTTGTTGAGGCCTCAGCATATTTTGTGTTGTTTTTCAAATATGTTCATGGCTGCCATGGAACCGTGAGCACATCCATTCCCTGTCAGCAACACGAGAAAGAAGAAGTTGTTGACAGGAATGGATGTGTCGCACGGCTTGATGACATACATGAGATAACTCAATTACTATTTGCATCATAGGCCTCTAAAAGTTGTTCTAAAAAAGTGGTAATGTGGTATGCAATATTTCTCATGACATAACTTAGATATAGAAGACTTCACTCAAGAACTAGAGGGGGGTGAATAGGCGCCTCGACAAAATTCTTTCGAATTAGATGGCCCTTTCAAAACACCCAACGCTCCTCCAAACTTAATCACAGATTTAGCTCCAATGAGTCAAATTAAAGAGTACATCACAAACTTGCTATTTAATCTTTATGTCTAATCAACAAATCAGAATTTAAACAAACTTAATTATCTAAACACCTTGCAATGATTTCAAGGGTAGCCGAGGGTGGCGTGGGCTTTGGGAGCGACGTGCGGAGTTTGGCGGCGATGGCCTTCGGGGACGACGACGACGGGCTCCGAGGGCGGCGTGGGCTCCGGGAGCGGTGGCAATGGGCAGAGTTCGGCGCACGGGAGTTAGAAATGAAACTAGGTTTTCGGATGGCGGGAGCAAAAACTTTTATATAGGTGGATTAGCAGTGGCGGGCGTGAGTGAATCCCTCTCATGTCACTCAATCCCTCTCCTAGATTAAATTCCCTTGGGATTAAATCCCTCCCTTTTAATTATGTGTTCTTTTGGGTAGGATTAAATCCCTTTGGGGATTATAATTTCTAACCATCATGTTGAAAAAAATTGATCACACAATAAAATGATGCATAATGATGCATAAATTATTCCAGTCACTGCATTTACATGACAAGAAAAACTAATCATTGTCCCCAAAACGTTCTCGGTCCGGCTGAAACAAGCATTACAACAACAGCAGAAATTTTCTTCATATATCAAGTCTGAATATAATCTGTTGTATCACTCCCTCTACCAAGTTCATTTTTGTTAACATACGTTGTGCGGAAGCAAACTACTTCTAAACTGTTCTAGAGCATAATATAAAATCTGAATGTTTCTAAACTTTTTCTGGGAACAAGTTAATATGCTTGAGGGATGAAAAAGAGGATGCCCGGAAGGTACTCACCGGTAAGTATGAAGTGGAATCAACAGGACGTCGGCAGTGTGCGCTCGGGGACGGGGACGGCGGCGCGGGGTCCGGCGACAGCGACGTGGGCTCCGGCGGAGTTCGGGGCGACGACGGCAACGGGTTCCGAGGGTGGCGGCGCGGGCTCCGGGACGGGGATGGCGGCGTGCGTCGAGGACGGGGACGGCAGCGCCGAGGGGTCCGGGTACACCGACGCGGGCTCCGGTGATGGGCTTCAAGGACGACAGCGATGGCTCCGAGGTGGCGGCGAGGGGTCCGGGGACACCAACGACTCCGAGATGGCGGCGACGGGCTTCGGGGACGACAACGACGGGCTCCAATGGTGGCGGCGCGGGCACTGGGAGCGGCAGTAACTGGCAGGAGAAGATTAGGGCTTAGGGTTTTAGACGCGGGAGCGAAACTTTTATATAGGTGTATTAGCAGTGGCGGGCACACGCTGATGTCATCCTGCCCGCCACTGATATTTATCGTAGTAGTGGCGGGCAAAGACATAGTAGTGGCGGGCCGCTGACGTCACCGACCGCCACTACTAGGGTTTAGTCTGGGCGGGTGGAAAAAAGTATAGTAGTTGCGGGCATATGCTGACGTCAGCATGCCCGCCACTACTAAAAGGATAGCGGTGGCGGGCTGGTGACGTCATCATGCCCGCCACTACTAATCCGCTATTGGTGGGGTTATCTAGCATACGTTGCCACTCAAGTCGAGAAACACTTAGTAGCGCAGTGGTGCGGGGTTGCTTTGGTGCCATGCGGTTCGAGGTTCGAACCTTGCTGCCTGCAGGCGGTTTGAGGTTCGAACCTTGCTGCTAGCATCCAAACATATTTTTTACATTTCTATTCTAATAATCATGACTTTTTTATTCATAATTAAATTCTAGTTTGAACTTGATTTTTTTAAAAATAAAAATACATCATAACTTATCAAATTTAAAAAATTGGTATTATTCTGCCTCACTTTACTTTTTCTCCCTTAGTTTACTGTTTTTATTTCATTAAGTGTGTTTTTATGATCAAAGTCAAAATAAGTTCAATTTGAACTACAAGACATGAAATAATTCACCAAAATTTATAGAAAACCATATTCATGTTTTGACTCTATAATTAGTTATTATCCAGTAAATTTAAAACCATCATAAAAAATGTAGGTTTCCACAACACTCGATCGACAACTTGTATTTTTATAGTTTTTAATCCTCAAAAAATAAAATAAAGTCTAAAAAAGATGAGACTTGTCATGTTGTTATAATATGATCGATCCATAGATGTTGTCATAAAAAATAAAATTGTTTCGAGAAAATAATCATGTAGGGCGTTAAGAAACCTAAGATTCTCCGGGGATGAATTAGGGTTTAGAGATGAAATGACTCAGGTTTGAAAGCAAAACCTATAGTTGATTCTTTTGATCCTTTGAACTTGAAACTTTTTGTACAATAAAAATACAACACCAATATTCTAATTGCAAAAATTGGTATTTTTCATTAACAGAAATTGGTATTTAAATGCAAAAAAGTCCACGTAGAGGTAGGGATTATCTAGCATACACTGCACAAATAGCCGAGAAATACATTGTAGCGCACTGGTGCGGGGGGTTCTTTGGTGCCATGCGGTTTGAGGTTCGAACCTTGCTGCCGACAGGCGGTTTGAGGTTCGAACCTTGCTGCTGGCGCCAAATCAACATTTTTTTCTGTTTTGTACTTTTTTAAATTTTCAGCACTTTTTTATTGATGTTTTAATCCTCGTTGAACACGAATTTTTTCTAACAATAAAAATACATCATAATTTATCAAATTTAAAAAGTTGGTATTTTACTGCCTTAGTGTACGTCACTCGACTTAGTGGTGGCGGGCCGATGACATCATGTGACCGCCACTACTAAAAGGATAGCAGTGGCGGGCTGGTGACGTCATCATGCCCGCCACTACTAATCCGCCGCTGCTGGTGGGGTTATCTAGTATACGTTGCCACTCATGTCGAGAAAGACTTAGTAGCGCAGTGGTGCGGGGGTTGCTTTGGTGCCATGCGGTTCGAGGTTCGAACCTTGCTGCCGGCAGGCGGTTTGAGGTTCGAACCTTGCTGCTAGCATCCAAACATTTTTTTTACATTTTCATGACTTTTTTGTTCATGTTTAAATTCTAGTTTGAACTTGATTTTTTAACAATAAAAATACATCATAACTTATCAAATTTAAAAATTTGGTATTTTTTCTGCCTCACTTTACTTTTTATTATTTCATTAATAAACATGTACAATAAAAATACATCATAACTTATCTATAGTTTATACTTCCTTTGAAATTGAAACTTTTTGTACAATAAAAATACAACACCAATATTCTAATTGCAAAAATTGATATTTTTCTCCCTTAGTTTACTGTTTTTATTTTCATTAAGTGTGTTTTTATTACATGTTGTTACTATATGATCAAGACTTTGTAGCGCGGTGGTGCGGGGGCTCGCTTGACATATCATGTTTATTTGAAAGCAAGTAAACAAACACAAGTCCAGGCTGGGGAAACCAGCTTACACATCGAAACACACTATTGGTCAAACCCAAAAGAAAGATATGGTTTGGAGCTTCTTCTTCTTCCTCGGCACAAACCCAACCTATTTCTGGTTAAACAGATTAAAAGCCTCAACTTGCCAATCCTCAACCAAATTGGCATCATCAGGCAGTCTGAACTGCTCTCCATGTTCCTGAACAAGAAAATACACGCGGCGGCGATAGTGAGAACAACTTATTATCAATGATTGAATTGGATGATAAAAATATAAAATTTGCATAAAAAGAGGATCTTGCCTCCTTCCTCCTCTTGCTGCCGCATTGCTCTACATGCTTCCCTTTTCCACCGCTAGCCTCGGCATGTTTCCCTCTACCACCGGTTGTCTCATCATTCTTCCGTCTGCCAACACTTACCCTATCTGGTTGCGGCGATCGCGAGTCGTCCTCCGAGTCAGAGTCCATTATGAGAATCACTTTCTTCGCCAAACAACTGCAAACTATACCATCATGTACCTTATGTTTACCGCATTTGCAAACCTCACACACGCCACTTGATGTAGAGTCTGAGGATCGACTGTTTGTTGGTTCAATCTTAGGAGGAGCCATCTGCATTTTTTTTGTCACATTGATATAACATTAAAAAACCCTAAGCTAGTAATATTATAGTACATTAAAAAACATTATTGTTATAGTGGAAATTTTTTTTCTCAGAAATTTTTTTAAAGTACATTAAAAAACATTATTATTATAGTGGAAATTTTTTTCTCAGAAATTTTTTACAGTAGATTAAAAAACATTATTGTTATAGTGCCTTCTACTAGTAATATTATACTAAATTATATTACCACGCATAAATTAATATAACAATCCTCCATCATTTTAACCCTAAGCTCGAATAAAATAAGACTAAAGATATAGGTTAATAATCATTTACTGATCGACTGGATGGCGGCGACGACGACGGGCGGCGCCGACGGGCTCCGAGGAAGGCGGCGACGGGCGGAGGGCAGCGGCGACGTGCTCCAGGACGTCGACGGCGGCGACGGGAGGAGGGGGGCGACACGGGAGTTTAGGGTTTAGAAAATGAAACTAGGTTTTCGGACGGCGGGAGTGGAAAGTATATATAGGTGTCTTAGTAGTGGCGGGCATGATGACGTCATCCAGCCCGCCACTACTATGTCGGATAGCAGTGGCGGTCTGGTGACATCATGCGACCGCCACTACTGCCTCTGGTGGGGTTATCTAGCATACGTTGCCACTCATGTCGAGAAACACTTAGTAGCGCAGTGGTGCGGGGGTTGCTTTGGTGCCATGCGGTTCGAGGTTCGAACCTTGCTGCCCGCAGGCGGTTTGAGGTTCGAACCTTGCTGCTAGGCATCCAAACATGTTTTTTACATTTCTATTCTAATTTTCAATACTTTTTTATTCATGTTTTCTCTTAGTAGTGATTATATATATAGCATATAATACTCTTCCTACAATCCTCATTTGATCTTGAAAATGTTTTAATAATAAATGACATAATTGATTTTACAACTAAACATAAATGATCTAGCCTTGAACTAATTTTCCATCGCCATTGGTGCGTAGATAAGGAATCACACTGCCAAATGACAGTTTTGCTTCAACCACATTGATCCTTGATATGTCAATGAAAAACGGCACCTCATCAAACTGATTGTATTCTTCTTCGTCTTCGACTCCATCAACTCCAACAATTCTTTGTTTTCCTGGAGCAACGATGTATTTTTTCTCATCTTTAGGATCAAGTATGTAAAATACTTGTGCCACGGATTGAGCGAGTATCCAAGGGTCATCTTTATAAGCCACCTTATTAAGGTCAACTATCGTAAACCCGTAATCATCCACCTCCACACCTTCTGGATGTCTGACCCACTGACACTTAAATACAGGGATTTCTATAGAGTTCCCGTAGTTAAGTTCCCATATTTCTTCGATGTATCCATAGTAAGCATTCTTTTGTCCAGTGCTATCTTCTGCTTCTCCTCTGACACCACTATTTTGGCGCTGACTCCTTTGATCCTTTGCTTTGGTATAGAATGTGAAACCATTGATGTCATACGCTTGCCATGTTTTAACCATGCTCAATGGACCGTAAGACAATTTATTTATCATCATCTCTTCGTCGGTTTCTCCGATCGAAAGGTTTAGATCCCTCAGCCATGATGTGAAATAAATTTTGTGTTCTTTCATAATCCATTGTTCATCGTGATCTTCATTCTTTTCACGAAGCTCTTGCAGGTGTTGTTCAACATATGGTCTCATAATCGCCAACTGATGCATTACACTGTAATGTGATTCTCTTATTCTTTGATAACTATTGTCTCGTATGATTTTCCTGCCTTTAGTTCCTTTACCGGTGAGTCTTCCATGGTGCCGCGACACGGGAACTCCTATTGGTCTTCCATCTCTTATGTAATCTGCATAGCACTCAATGACTTCCTCAGTCGTGTAGCCCTCTATCATGGAACCCTCTGGATAAGCACGATTTCGTACGTAACCCTTGAAGATAACCATTAGACGCTCGTACGCATACATATTGTGCAGGTACGTTGGACCGAGAACAAAGATTTGGTCTGCTATATGTATCATATAGTGCTCCATAATATCAAAATATGAAGGAGGAAAGCACATCTCAAGCTGACACATAGTCTCCCTCATTTGTTTACGTAATTCATTTAACTCTTCAGTGTCGATCACCTTCTTTGATATGACATTGAAGAAGTGACACATGCGTGTTATCACCATCTTCAGAAATGAATGTTTGACTCCTCTTACTGCGATGGCGAGGAATAGCCCAAGCATAACATGACAATCATGAGTGTTGTAGCCACTCATCCTCAAATCTGCTACGGAGACAATATTCTTTATATTCGTTGAGAATCCTGTTGGAACTCTAATTCCATGTAGACACCTGCAGATTGATCTTTTCTCGTCAATTGTGAGGTTATAGCTAGCAGCCGGAAGGAAAAATTTTCCATTGGCCCTTTCCTGTGGGTGAAGCTCGGGTCTAATTCCGAGAGTTTGAAGGTCCCTTCGTACTTTGAGTCCATCTTTTGATTTGCCCGGTATGTCTAACAAAATACTGATAGTGCTTTCGAAGACATTCTTCTCAACGTGCATTGTATCGATAGCATGACCAATCTCCAACTTCTTCCAATAGGGCAAATATCTAAAGAAGATCGACTGCTTTTTAAATGGAGCGTCCTTTGAATTTTTTTCAGATTTCTTCCTCTTCTTTCCGAAAACAACTTTGATATTCTTTACCATTTCGAATAGAAATTTGCCATCTCGATTTCGTGGAGGCTGTCCAAGCTCGATTGTACCGTCGAAATGGTTCCTATTTCTTCGATATTTGTGGTTTTTTCGGTAAAAATCTGCGGTGTCGCATATATATCGTCTTAACGAATGATGGAAGATGCATAGATTCTGTCTGGTCCACACACACTACACATGTTGTCTTTCCTTTAACCTGTCCTGTTAGGGACATGCGTCCTGGGTTGTCAGCTATGGTGCAAAAGATTATGGCTCTTAGATTGAAGTGCTCTTTCTTGTGCTCATCCCACACACAGACACCATGTTCCCATAGACGTTTCATATCCTCCATCAAAGGTTCTAGAAAGATATCAATGTCATTGCCAGGTTGTTTTGGACCAGAAATTAGAGTAGTGAGCATAAGGTATTTTCTTTTATGGCACAACCATGATGGAATGTTGAACAAGCATAGAAAGACTGGCCACGTACTATGTGGGTTCCTCATCTCACCGAAGGGATTCATTCCATCCGTGCTAAGTCCCATCCTGATATTTCTAGGATCGTCCGAGAAATCTGGATGGGCCAGGTCAAATGATTTCCACTGCCTAGCATCCGCAGGGTGCCGAAGTTTTCCGTCCTTCTTTCGCCCAGCGAAATGCCAGATTAATAGTTCAGCATCTCTAGGATTAGAGAACATACGTTTCAAGCGATCAATCACCGGTAGGTACCACATTACTAAGGTTGGAACTTTCCTCTCCATCTTTTTTCCAGGATGGTCTTCAATAACATTTTTATTCCTCTTCTGCAACCTCTTATTATTCTTCTTCTGGTGGTCATTGTAGTCCTCCACACAGTCATTTGGACGTTTGTATCGACTCGCGTTGCACTGCGGACATCTCTCTAACAATCCATACTCTTTTCGATATAGGATACAGTGGTTCGGGCATGCATGAATCTTCTGAACGTCCAAAGTCAACGAACAAATCATCTTCTTTGCTTGGTACGTATCAGATGGTAAACCATTGGGTTTTGGCAAAACCTTTTTTAGGAGTTGTAAAAGATCTGAAAAACTGGTGTCAGACCATCCATTGCTGGCCTTCAGTTTCATAAGCTCAAGAATTGTGTACAACACAGTATACTGCTTATCGCATCCGTGGCGTTCCTCGTAAAGAAGGTTTTTTGATGCTTTGTCAAGTGCTTCAAAGTTATCGTATCCTTTGGTTGTAGTTCTCTGCAACAACACCTCAGGCGCAACATTTCGCATCAGTTCCTCCACATCAAAGGCATCATCATCATCATGTTGATCAACATCATCATGTGTTATGTCGGATGTATGATCACAACCTCTTCTATGTTGATGAGCATCTTGCGGCACATCAGAATCTTCAGGAGGATTTTGGCCCATCTCACCGTGTTTCGTCCATATATAATAGTTCTTCACGAAACCATTTTTCAACAAGTGAAATCATATGGTTTCACGATCAGAACACGGATACATCGCTTCGTTTTTACAAACTTTACAAGGACAATATATTGCCTCTTCACTCTGACGGGAAGCATATTGTGCGGCAGCTTCAGTAAATTCAGTTACTCTGTTAAAATATGCCACCACATCTCCGTCGTTGGACGAGTACATCCAGGACCTGTGCTCCATCTAAAACATATATTATTTGAAAAAATATTAATAAAATCATTATTGTTAATTTTAGTAATTTACAAATTGAAAATATATTGATTTATTATCGCTCATAACAACATTAATTAAAAATCCTCAATGCTTTAATTAAAACTACTTATTAAGCAGAAAAAATTATTAAATAAATTAACTATATTGGTTTCTCTCTCTCCAAACAACATAACTCTAGATCTATAATCATAAATCAAATTAAAAAAGAGATTAAAATGACGTAAATCAATATACAAGTGATGAATAATTGTGAGGAGGGTCATATTTGTTCATTTGGGAGAAGGTAACACTGTAAATGGAAGATTATTTGAAAATTTCTATTCACAAACCCTAAATTAGAAACACGCTAATAACTCATTGTATACATGATTAAATACAAAATAAATGTGAGATTCGGCATGGATTTACCTCCTAGAATGAAATCCTTCAAAAGAAACGAAAACAAAGCCTCCCCCCTCTTTATCTAGATTTTTGTCGCCATTGTACGGACAAAATTAAATGCGAACTCCAGTAGAGCTCGGGGAGGAAGAAGCTGCGCATTTATAGCTAGAATAGTAGTGGCGGTCGCAAGTGATGTCATCATTACTTTAGTGGCGGCCATCTTAGCAGCGGCGGGCAGCACCAGCGCCCGCCACTGCTATTGGTAAATTAGTGGCGGTCCAGGCTGACGTCAGCACCGACCGCCACTACTTTACCAACAATAGTGGCGGGCGCTGGTGCTGCCGTCAGCACCAGCAACTCTAGTGGCGGGCATCTAATGGCCCGCCACTACAGTGGTTTTGCCCAACGCCACTACAGTGACAGTTTGTAGTAGTGTAAGTACTCATGAAAAACTTCACCCCACTAAAGTATTCATTACAAGTACGACAATCAAAATACATCTAGCTTCTTATTGTTGGAATATACAAATTAGCAAATAATAAATCAACCATCATATATATATCCAAGTTTATGATTTGTCACAATTATAGTATTCTTAACTTTGGGCAATAATAGGAAAGGATACGTTCTAAATCCCATCCGGGGATGTGCGACCCTCATAGTTAGACCACATGGTCCCGTACGGTTCTAGAGAGAATTTCGGAAGCATCTCCCCGCTGTTCTTCAAATACACGTCTCGACTTAGGGTCGAGAGGGTTGTGTATCAGAGAACAACAGTGAGACACCACCGAAACTCTCTCTGGAACCATACGGGACCACGTTGTGAGCTACGTAGGTCGTACATCCCCATATTGTCCAAAGTGTGTGGACAATTCAGGAGCGTCTTCCTATAAAACTAACCAGTTGCCTGGTCATATTTATAATCCAACACTCTCGAACGGGAGTCGTCTACGACATAATCGATTGTGATGTGGATCTATTTAATAATTATTTCATTGTGTCGTACAAAAATACGATATGTGGATTAAAATTGGAGAAAAATATATACCTTGGGTCAGACAATACAACATTGATGCTAGTTACGGTGGGGGTCGGTCCACCGGAGCACGTAATAGTGTGGGTCATCATCAGCGCTCACGAGCAACCACGGTGTGTAGTGGTGGCTAGTCGGTGGCAATTGGGACTTGGGAGCAATAAGTGCGGAGCTCAGTGCTTGAGGTTCTTATATACTTATCATCAATGAAAATTAACAATATAAAAACATCACTAACGGTGGCCTTAGGGTTGCGAGCATGACACAGGTAAAACAACACTCTTTAGTGACAGGTGGTCCTGTGACCTGTCACTAATATGATGCCCCATTTTTAGAAACAGGTCTCAACATAACACGTCACTATAGGGGACAACCTTTAGTGATGGGTCACTGTATGACCTGTCACTAATTGGAGTATCTTATTTGTAGTGATGGGTTCTATTTTGACCCATCACTAATAATGTTGCATTATTGATACGTGTAAAATAGTATATCACTACAAGTGTACTATTGACACGTGTCTTTTACCTGTTAGTAAGTTTTTTGTGGCGGTGACACTTTATATATAAATCATATCCTTTTACAGTGATTGCTTACTGAAATAAAAAACAACCATGAAACTCAATGAAAAAACAACATACAAAAAATGCATTGTCAATTGCTTGACCATTGAGCACCGCAACCATGTATAGTACCACGTGGGCCATGGGCTTGAGGTCGACATGCTCCGGGGGAGTAGGGCCGGCTCTGGGCCGGTGCAAGAGGTGCACGGGCCTAGGGCCCATGTCCGAGGGGGCCTAAGGCCCAGGTATTCAAAATTCAGTAGTTCATTCTGCTGTCGACTGTCGTGAGTCTAGAGTTCAGACTCCTCCATCTTCTCGTATTCAGTCCTCGTCCTCGAGTTTGGATTGGCAATTTGGCATGCGAACGGGCGTCAGACAAACAGTCGATGAGCCAGCTACATGTCCTCTTGTTTAGTGTTAATTAATCTGAAACTTTATTTTTTAAAAAATGCAAGTAAAAATATGTATATAAATATACATATTATATATATATATATAAAAATTAATAGGTATACTATATGTACACATATAGTACCTTAAGAACAAAAAGACCCATGACGTCGAGTTGACACTAGGGCCCTTCAAAACAATGAGTCGGTCCTAAGAGAGCAAGCCAGTTTTGCCCTTGGGTTGGAGTCAACGGCACCAGCTCATGCCCCTCATGTGGGTATGGGCGAGTCCTCAGGGCATATGCGGTGGATGACATGGTGCCACATCACCTCATGCCCATAGTGGCAGGGACGTTCGGTATATATCACTAATAGTGGTGATAATCCGTTATAGATAATAATTTCCATAATAATTCTTTACCCTTTAAAGAACAACTGTAGTAATCAATAAACAAAATTCTATATTGGTATGTATCCCTATATCCCTGTTATTAAAAATAATAGTTATGATCTGTCATAAATGGCATGTTCTCTAGTAGTCCACATGTATCATATTATTATGCTAATTTTGTATTAGATGATCATATATTATAAAAGATATTAATGATCAAAGTTCAAAATATATGACTTATATTTCTCGACAAAGGAATTAGAATACATTTAGGTCATGCACTTTAATTTGCGGCGGCGCTGTTTGTTGTGTGATACTGCTTGTGAAAACTCAGCTTGATAATTAATAACTAATTACCTTAAGTATACACGCCTTTATATAATAATTTATGTTTTACCGTGCATTAATATATAAAGCAAGTTGAACATTAATTAATTACCCCTTGGATTAATTAGTATAGGCAATGGACGTGCGTTACGGTGTGTCATAAAAAGTATGTATACCTAGAATTTTATTCCCCCGTCATAAAAAAATTGTATATGTCTCTTTATTAATATAACTTTCTCCCAAAATGATTTTATTTTTATATTATTATCTACTTAAAATATAATGCAATGCTAGTCAGACATTCACCTTGGTATGATTTGCGTTGGCACTTGGCATCATACCAATCATTTTAAGAGACATGTTTGTCTGTTAGTTCCATTACTAATTTATAAATTTTAAATTTTATTAATAAATTTATCAAATTTAATTTTGAAGGTACGGACGGAGTAATTAGCATGGGAAAAAAATCACCTAAGGCGATCTTCGCCAGCTACCTCTGGCCACTGGCCTTGTGGGTTCGGTACGGTTCACGAGCGCGTCCATATCCAACTGACCAACCAAACCAAGCATCATGGATGTACTTGTACTTGGAGATTATATTTTATTTGCATTAGTTTGACAGCAATAGTTTTATCTCAAATTAAAATGATAAAATTAAAACCCCTTAAATTAATTCTAAAATTCAAAATTTGCCATGTCTTATAAGCTCAACCAAGCACGGTCGTCATTAATTATCTTCTTGTTGGTTTGTAGAACCATGCATCACTTTAATTTACTCTTTCTGCATCTCTGTGCGGAGATGGTTATTTGAGGAATATTGTACTTGTTTAATTATTAATGATAGATGCCTACTCTTGAAAGGGAAAGCACATGAGACTTATTTTTAATGATAAATAGCTATTTAAAGTATGACATTTATTTAAATATAAATATGGTTTGCAATTAATTTTATTTTGAATACCCATAATGTGTTGTAATCAAGTTGTCTTATTAATTGCCCAAAGGCTTATACTAACAGTTCATAACAATTTTTAAAATGTTTATCCCGTTTTTCCAGGAATTTCAATTGCAATTGATAAAATAAAGATAAATGAAGAATAATCAATGCATTGGCAAGCATAGAGTAATATATCAATTCAAAATTTGAGATAAAGAATGAGTTTTGTTCCCTATATTTAAGGGATGAGGAGAGATAAATAGAGAATGATATATAACAAGAAATAGAATAAGGAATCTATTGGAGCGTAGTTTTTATAGCAAATATCTTAAATTTGACTATAAGGAAATATATAAGGCATCTCTTAGAGATGCTCGTAGACCATGCACTTTGTGGCGGTGAATGTTGTGTGATATTGCTAGAGAAAAATCAGCATGATAATTGATAACCAATTACCTTGTTAAGTGTATACGCTTTTATGGAATTCAAACAGCAATAAATTATGTTTTGCCAGGCAACTATATATAAAGAAAGAGGAACATTAATTAATTATCCCTTTGATTAGTATCGGCAATGGACGTTTCGGCGTGTACCGTAAAAAGTATATATGTATACCTAGCTTTCTTGATTTTATTTCGTCCGTCGTAAAAAAAATAGATATGTCTCTTTATTAACTTGATTTCTCCCAAAATGATTTTAAGAGACATGTTTGTCCGTTAGTTTCATTAGTAATTTATAAAATTTAATTTTTATTAATAATTTATCAAATTTAATTTTGAAGGTATGGACGGAGTAATTAGCTACCTCTCTGGCCACTGGCCTTGTTGGTTCGGTACGGTTGACACGCGCGTACATATCCAACTGACCAACCATGCATCATGCATGTACTTGTACTTGGAGATTATATTTTATTTGCCTTAGCTATTCTACGTACTCTACCCTCTGGTATTTTAGGTCAAGATTAGACGGCAAAATGAAGGAAGAAAAGGTTATCGAAGGACAAACGAAGAAAATAGGCATACCATGTATTTATAATCGGAGGATTATTTACGAGACGAATCTAATGAGTCTAATTATACCATGTTTTGACAATGTGATGCTATAGTAAACATTTGCTAATTATGGATTAATTAGGCTTAAAAATTTCATCTCGCCTTCGTGGTGAGGTCGACTACGTGAAAACGTGGTTGATAATGACTAGAAGAGAGGGTGTAGTGATTGCAAGGTTTTGGTCCCTGATCGGAAGCCTTAAAGCATCAAAGTCCACTTGTCGCCTCAATCATACCTATTGGAAGAAAAATATTTTTAAAATATTATTTATTTTTTAATAATTTGTTTTATTATTTAAGTTACTTCGAGCATAACTTATATTTTTACAATTTTATATAAAGTTTTTGAATAAGATGAATTATCAAATGTTGTGATAAGAGTCTAACGATATCATTTAAAAAATAATGGAGTGAGTATTTTTTTTAATTTGACGTTTTTATTTTATATGATCTTCCTGGTGTGACTTCGACTGATATTTTTATTACATTGAGATATAATAATAAAGTTGTAATATTATAATAATGTTTCTAATATTAACTAATTTTATATAGATACAATTTTCACAAAATAAATATATACAGTTCTAAATATATCTATACCATTTAAAAAAGTTAGTGGTGGTGAACCTGCCACTACTACTAATTTCTCATTGACACATGGACCCATATTATTAGTAAAATTTATATATATATATATATACTACTTTAAAAGAAGTTAGTGATGGCGATAGTAGCTTCTCATTTACATGTAGACCCATATTTTTCTATACTATTTTAACATAAGCTAGTGATGGTGGATCTGGTATCACCACTAGCTTCTCATTCACATATGGACCCGTATCTTTAGTAAAATTTATATTACCTTTAAAATGGGTATCTTTTGAACCAAATAAATGGGATATGGAATGTACAAAAACTATAACTAAACCTAGTGACGGCCATCGTGAACTAGATGATTGATCTTTATTAAGCAACTATCAGGAACATGGGTTGGTACTTGTAGATCGTTTGGAATCCTTGTCATACCCTAATTCACAAATTTCAGATAAATGATTTTATAAACTGAAATTTAATAGTAAGCATGAACAAACTTATGAGAGTGAGAATGCAACCGAAGTGCAGAGGGCATGGGCGACAGAGCAGTGAGGAGCATGACGAAGGCGACGGTGGCGGTAGGAGTATAGGGTTAGGGTTGCGCGAAATGAAAGCATGACGACTCACTTCGTGCTCTGTATATTTATTAGTGAGAGTGATCAGTGACGGGTGATAAACTTCTTTAGTGACGAGTGAAAATATAACCCGTCACTATAGGACCCTTCTTTAGTGACGAGTCATTCCATGACCCGTCACTAATGGGGGTGTCCTTCTTTAGTGATGGGTCATACCACGAACCGTCACTAATAAGGTAGTGTTATTGACGTGTGTGAAACAACCCGTCACTAAAAGTCTATTACTAACGCATATCTTTTGCCCGTTATTAAAGTCGCGTCACTAAAAACCGTTTTGTGGTAGTGAGAGCGTATAGGTAAATTAAAGTTGTATGCCTAACTAGTTTAGCTTGTTTTGGTTGTTCTTATAATTAATATGAATACATGTAAAATAGCAACGAAAGCTAATTTGAGAGCAATACTTTTATTCTTATTCTATTATCTCAAATATAAAATGGTAAAATTAAAACCCCTTAAATTAATTATAAATATCAAAATTTGTCATGTCTTATAAGCCATCTATATAGCTCAACCAAGAAAATTGTTCTTATACCTAGAAATAAAAAAACAAATATAGATGGTTAGATCAATTAGTTGTCCTTGGGGTTGAAATGATTGAGATGGTTTGTGTTGTGGAATGGAGAAGCTATATTAGCCAGTAATTTTAAAAAAATCGCTCCAAGCCCAAAACCATGCACGCGTGGGATCATAGATCGATACCTTCAAGCATAAAACGTACTAGGTGCAGCGAAAGAAGATGTCGGGGAAGCATGTCCTAGACTCTCCTTGCCTCGGTCTAGTCGTTCCTCACTAATCCAATCGGTGAAGATGTCGGTGTCCATGTAAAGAATACGATGAGCATCGCTATTGGAGCAATGCCTCTACGAAGTCCACGCATATAATGATGAGATCCTTCTCACAGCGGCGTCCTAGCACCGCTCGTGAGAAATGGGAGAATCCTCAATCTCAACTCTTAAGATCAAGAAAAAGAAGGAGAGGAGTTCTTGGTGGCTAGGGTTTAGATCTCATCTAAACTATGAATAACTTGATTGCTAAGACATTCTCCTCCTCTCTTTATATAGATGTGAGAGTCCTAGTCTCCAACCATTCGAGGCCCAATAAATTTGCCTCAAACAATTCGAGACCCAACAGATCCAATCTGTTATGTTCACTTCAGAACTTCCGATCCATGGATAGAAACTTCCGATCAGGGCTCTCGGACTCTAATTCTAGGTATCATCTGAACTTCCGATCAGTGCATTTTTTCCCGATGCGCATCAGAACTTCCAATTTTAACTCTCTGTCTCTAAATTAGAAATTATCGGAATTTCCGATACTATATCAGAACTTCTGATATCATATCGTAACTTCTGATTTGAGCTCTATGTTTCGTAAACAATAATTATCGGAACTTCTGATATCATATCAGAACTTATGATTTGAGCTCTTTGTTTCTAATTTAGAAAATAATCATAATTTACGATTCTAAATCAGAACTTCCGATTCCAAATCAGAACTTCCGATCCAACTGGAAATTTTCTTGGGCACTGTTCCTTTAATCTCCCACTTGCACAAGAACCAATTCTTTGCAATTTTATTAATTCATCCCCTAAGTATGTGACCCGATAGGTTCATACACTAACTGTTGTTCACCGGAAACCTTTTCTGACTCACTAATCAATAGTGGTACCTAGCAGCACATATTGACCCCCGAAAGCATACAAAATCGATTTTTACTGAACCTTGATATATGCACGCACTAGTCCCTTTACCACACGACATGAGTCAAGATCAAGGAGAGATTCGTGCCACCCTTGGTGGACAGCTCGACATTTCACTCGAACAAGTAACGGATTCAAATCATGACTAACTCTTTAGTCATAGTGGCATGGCCATGCACTTTTCAATCCGATTACCTCAAGGGGCCCAGAGATGTCTCTCCCGTTATTAGGAGGGGTAAATTCCATCTTGACCGCTCATATCCCAAGACATGTTTCACAACACACCTGAAAACAACCCTTAATACTACCTTATTACAGAATATCATTAGGAAGCATCTAAGTGTGTCACTACGCATTCTAGAATCAAATGACGATCTCAGGTCTAAGGACTCTGCAGGTACACCATTTGATTTGGCAACTGATGGCACATTACAATAACAATCCCAGCAGTATCTCAAGTGGGTCTATCCAACACCATGTTCACCAACATGTGTCCACATCACTGATTTGACATCTATATGTCTATGATCTGTGAAATGTGATTATCAATCAGTCGAATGTGCTAATCTATGTATCATCACTGTCCCACATGATGACAAGATCAGGGATCCTTTTTGAACAATATTGTTATAAAACAAATAGTTTCACATAACAAGTCATCAACTCATTAATTAAATGTAAATGACATTTATTCAAGGAACAAAATAACAATTATCCTCTTATGGTATCATAGACACTACTAATATATTCCACATACACATATATGACTCACTCACGTAAGTATCTAATACCCATGGAGCTCAGGTGTGCCTCATGCTTGGACTGTGGAAGATGTTTTGTCAACAGATCTGCTATGTTCAAATCCGTGTGCACCTTACAGATCTTCACATCACCTCTCTCAATGATCTCGCGGATCAGGTGATATCGCTGAAGTATATGTTTGGACTTCTTGCATGACCTTGGCTCCTTGGCTTGCGCAATGGCACCACTATTATCACAATAGAGGTACACTGGAATGGATGCACTAGGAAGGCTCAGAAACAAAGTTTCTGAACCAAACGACCTCCTTCGCAGTTTCTAAAGCAGCGTATACTCATGTTCTATTGTAGAATCAGTCATCATCTCTTGCTTAGAACTTTTCCAACTCACTGCACTGCCATTGAGACAGGACACAAAACTAGATTGTAATCGAGAATCATCTTTATCGGTCTGAAAGCTAGCATTGGTGTAACCACTTACAACGAGCTCCTCATCACCACCGTACACTAGTAACATTTCCTCGGTCATTCTTAATTACTTGAGGATACTTTTTACTATAGCCCAGTGATTTTCACCCGGGTTTGATTGGTACCTGGTCGTAACACTTAGAGCATATGAAATATTTGGGCGTGTACATAGCATGGCATACATGATGGACCCGATCACGGAGGCATACGAGACTGCACTCATCTTCTCTACTTCTTGAGGTGTCATAGCACATCGAGTCTTACTAAGAGAAATACCATGTGACATTGGCATAAATCCCTTCTTGGAATTATCCATCTTGAACTGTTTCAAAACTTTGTTAATGTACATACTCTGGCTTAATCAAATTAGCCGCTTTGATCTATCTCTATAGATCTTTATCCCCAAAATGTATGCTGCCTCTCCAAAATATTTCATCAAAAAATTGTTTTTCAATGAAGTCTTGACAACATTCAATAAAAGAATGTCATTTTCGATAAATAATATGTCATCTACATATAAGACCATAAACACACAAGTGAGCTCCCACTAGCTTTCTTGTAAACATAAGGCTCTTCTTCATTCTTGATGAAACCAAAACCTTTGACTACCTCATCAAAGCAAAGATTCCAACTCCAAGAAGCTTGCTTCAGTCCATAAACGGACTTCTGCGACTTACAAAGTTTCCCAACATTTTTTGGATTGTCAAGACCTTCAAGATGTGTCATGTACACATCCTGACTTAGGTTTCCATTCAGGAAAGTTGTCTTGACATCCATTTTCCATATCTCATAATCATAAAATGCGGTAATTGCTAGGATGATCCGAATAGACTTAAGCATAGTGATGGGCGAAAACGTTTCATCATAATCAACACCTTGAATTTGTTTGAAACCTTTCGCTATCAATCGTGCCTTATAGATGTGAACATATTCATTAACGTCTATCTTTTTCTTGAAAATACATTTACACACAATAGTTTCTACACCATCAGGTGGATCAACCAAGTTCTAAACTTGGTTTGCTCGCATGGACTCCAATTTAGATCCAATGGCTCCAAGCCATTTCTCAGAGTCTGGTCCCACCACTGCTTCCGCATAAGTCTTGGGCTCATCGTTGTCCAACAACAACACGTCACGCTGCCTAGTGGTCAAAAACATGTACCGCTCTGGTGCGTGACTCACCCTCCTGGACCTTCGTGGGGCTAGTGTCTCTACAACTGGTTGTGCAACACCATGCATGTCCTATTATGGTTTAGTGGGATCTGGAACAGCTTCCAGCGGCTCTCGAACCTCTTCGAGATGCACCATTCTCCCACTAACTCCTTTTGAGAAACTCTTTATCAAGGAACACACCATTCCGAGCGACAAATACTTTGCCCTCTTCTCTATTATAGAAATGGTATCCTATGGTTTCCCTAGGATACCCCACAAAGAAGCACTTGTTAGATTTAGGAGTGAGCTTGTCAGACGTCAAACGTTTGACATATGCCTCACATCCCCATATCTTTAGAAAAGACAAACTAGGATGCCTCACAGACCACATCTCATATGGCGTCTTCTCTACTGACTTAGATGGAACTCTATTTATTGTGAAAGCTGCAGTTTCTAGAGCGAGTCCACAAAAGGATAATGGAAGATTAACATGACTCATCATTGACCGGACCATGTCCAACAAGGTGTCGTTCCTCTGCTCGGATACTCCATTCCATTGGGGCATACCGGGTGGAATAAATTGTGGAACAATTCCACACTCTTCATATGATCACTAAACTCATGGCTCAAATATTCACCTCCATGATCAGATCGTAGAAATTTAATTGTCTTGCCCGTATGATTTCGTTCTTCATTTTGGAACTTCTTGAAATTTTCGAAGGACTCCCACTTATGCCTCATCAAGTAGACATAACCATGTCTACTAAAGTTGTCGGTAAAAGTGATGAAGTAATGATAACCACCTCTTGCGACATGGCTCATTGGTCCACACACATCAGTATGTACTATGGCCAATAGCTCACTTGCCCTCTCACTCAATCTAGTGAAATATGTCTTTGTCATTTTGCCAAGTAAGCAAGACTCGCATGTGTCATATGATTCGAAATCAAATAACTCCAAAAGTCCATCACTATGGAGCTTCTACATGTGCTTCTCATTTATATGAGCCAAACGATAATGCTAGACGTAGGTAGGATTCAAATCATTGAGTCGTTGTTTCTTAGTACTAATGTTATAAACATGTGCATCTTCAAGACTCAGAATATATAATCCATTCACTAATGGACAAACACTATAGAGTATTCCATTTGAAAATATTGAACAACACTTGTTCTTTATTACGAATTCAAAATCACCTTCCTCTAAACATGAAGAAGATATATATGTTTTTTCCTAAGGCGGAAATAAAATAACAATTATTCAACTCCAAAACTAGTCTTGAAGGTAGTGACAATGAATAAACATCGACGACCAACACTACAAATTTTGCAACATTCCCGACGCGGACATCCAAATTGCCACTAGCACACTTTATTACTCTACTCAGCCCCTGCAACAATTTGCAAGTATGAATCATCGAGCCGGTATCAAATACCCATGAATCATTTGGACGAGTAGCAAGATTAATTTCAATAACATTAATACCAAAAGGAGAAGTCACACTTCCCTTCTTGTTCTTCTGTTCTTCTAGATACACCTTGCAATTGCGCTTCCAATGCCCAGATTTGTGGCAATGGCGGCACACGTCAGAGCCAACAAGAACCGACTTGGACTTTCCAGTCGGTTTTGGCTTCGCACTAGAGATCGAATCTGTAGTCTTAACCTTGCCCTTCCTCTTTCTCTTCTTGCTATCCTTCCGAACCATCATCACATGACTTGGAGATTTCCTGATACTCTCCTCGATAGTCTTGAGCATCCCATGCAACTCAGCTAGTGTGTTCTCTAGTCCAACCATATTGTAATTCATGATGAACGGCTCAAAGCTCAGTGGGAGCGACTAGAGAATCACATCAATAGTTAAATATGGATCCAATGGAGAACCCGGTCTCTCTAGAGTCTCAATGTAACCAATCATCCCGATCACATGAGGACTCATTGGGCTCCCTTCAACCAGCCTACTCCCAAACAAGGCTTTACACACATTGTATCTCTCAGCCCTTGGTTGGTTCTAAAACATGCCCCTGAGACCTACGATCATATCATAAGCATAATGTTCCTCATATTGTTTCTAAAACTTAGAGGACATGCAAGCAAGCATCAGATAGCTGACATCCATAGAATCACTAGCATGCTTCTCATAAGCACACTTGTCTGCTGTAGAAGTATCCTCTCCTGATTCATCGGGGTGAAGTTCCTCTAGAACATAATCCTTTTTCTCTTGCTTAAGAACAATTCTCAAGTTTCTGTACCAATCCATAAAATTTGTTCCAAACAATTTCTCTCATTTAAGAATAGATCACAAATTAAAAATTGGAATGCTCTTAAAAATAGTAGTAGGTGCCATGATCTACAAAAGATTAAATGCAAGGTTTAGCACTATGCAATGTTTATCTTCTAGCCAATAAAAGATGTTCCGCTATTTTAAAAATAGTCACTTTCCCTCTAATGACTAATAGTTACGCAAGATCCATATTCATTCTAACTCCTAGTGAGCTTTGGCATCACTGCTAGAAGCTAAGTAACATAAGTAAGCAACGCTTTGCTAATCACATTGTATGTGACCCTTGTCGTTGGAAAAGCATCTAACGCTCTACACCAACTCTAAGCCCCAAGGCCCAAAACTGTTTTGATAGCTTCGTTAAGAGAACCAACACTATGCATGTGGAAGTCCGACTTCCACCCCAATTGGTCAAGATAAAAGATAGCACCTTGCTTTGGCAGACCCACTATCGATGATCGAGATCCTTGGTGGGTGCAGCTATTGGAAAGATCATCAACACTTAATTTTCTAAGGGAAAACTATTCTAGCAAGGTTACATCCCTAGCATGCATGAAACATGCAATAATAGTATAACAAGAACATAAGAAAACATCACAAGCAATCATATTAACTATGACATAGCATGGCCCTCTTCACATGGTGATCTCCATCTCCATGGCTCCCATCATTAAGTGTGTGCTTCCGGTCTGAAGGAACTGTACTAGTCTATAACTATAGCACCTATACTAGTTACACGAGTCGAAGCATCAAATATCGACACGCGGGTCACAAATGTACACCAGCCTTGGCTATAAATAACAATGACATGTAGGCCATATTTAATTTACATTCATTGCATGCATCTCATACATCACATTTATCAAGTCCATGTCAGTCACATCATTCTCTGCAAAATAAAGTTAGGCGAAGAATCTATAAGTGACTGAACTAGATCAGAACTTCTGATTCCAAATCAGAACTTCTGACTACAATATTGCTCTTTGTATCGATTAAAAACAGACATTAGAACTTCCAATCAACCATCGGAACTTCCGATCCACCGGAACTTCCGATCAATATAGGAACTCCTAATAGGAAAAATTCTCTCTATATTGAATCGTATTCAATATCAGAACTTTCGATTTTTCTGGACGGAAAACAAATCTAATCTTTTTTCCACCATGTATCACCATACATGAGGGATCTAGATCGAACACTATGCGTGTAGGCTCTAATACCGCTGTTGGAGAATGGAGAAGCTACGCTAGCTGACAATTTCAAAAATTTCGGCCCAAGCCCAAGAACCATGCACGTGCAGGATCATAGATCGGTACCTTCTAGCACAAGACACGCTAGGTGCAGCAGAAGAAGATGTTGAGGAAGGACGTCCTAGACTCTCCTTGCCTCGGTCTGGTCGTTCCTCACCATTCCAATTGGTGAAGACGTCGGTGTCCACGTTAAGAAGACGATGAGCGTCACTATTGGAGCAATGCCTCCACGAAGTCCACACGTTCAGGGATGAGATCCATCTCATGCCGGCGTGCTAGCACCGCTCGTGAGAAATGGGAAAGTCCTCAATCTCAACTCTTGAGCAAGAAAAGTGAGGAGATGAGTTCTTGGTGGCTAGGGTTTAGATATCATCTAAATTATGAATAATTTGATTACCAAGACCTCCTCCTCTCTTTATATAGAGGTGAGAGTCATGGTCTCCAACAATTCGAGACGCAACAAATTGGCCTCAAACAATTTGAGACCCAACATATCCAATCTGTTACGCCCACTTTGGAACTTTCGATCCACACATCGGAACTTCCAATCAGGGTTCTCGGACTCCAATTCTAGGTATCATCAGAACTTCCGATACCTCCTATCAGAACTTCCGACCAGTGCAATATTTCCCGATACGCATCAAAACTTCCGGTTTCAACTCTCTATCTCTAAATTAGAAATTATCGGAACTTCCGATTTGAGACCTATGTTTCGTAAAAAATAATTATTGAAACTTCCGATACCATATCGAAACTTCCGATTTGAGCTCTATATTTCCAATTTAGAAAATAATCGGAATTTCCGATTCCAAATCGGAACTTCCGATCCAACTAGAATTTTCTTGGGCACTATTCCTTTAGTTTAGGTCTTCGTGATGTAGATTGTTTGTACAACCATGCATGACTTTACTCTTTCTTACAGCCTTATGCATCTCTATGTGAAGATATTAGAACTCTCATTGATCCTGATGATATTGGGGTTATTTGAGGAATGTAATACTTGTTCAATTATTAATGACAAATGTTTTTGACTCTTGAAAGGGATATACCACTCTCTCATAATTAGATTTAGGGTACTCATCAAACAACTATTTGCATATATATATAAACAGGGGTACACCACTACTAGAAAACATGCATTTGTCGAGTGCCCTAGACACTCGGTGAAGGATTCATCTAGTGCCACACTCGATGAACTCGCTATAAGCGAACAGTGGTTTACCAAGTGTTTTTATCAAGCACTTGGTGAACCCTTCATCGAGTGTCACAGGAGCTTCGTCGAGTGCCACACCGGGCACTGACACATGTTTTCCGAGTACCTGACATGGCACTTGGCAAAGACACGAAGCCAGTAGTGCTCTGGCACGCACCACGTGTCCGATCGAGCGTGCGCACATTTTCCTGAGCATTGTCGGTTTTGTGTCTTTGTCGAATGCCATGTCAAACACTCAGCAAACCCATGCCTAACACTCAACGAAGAGTGGTAGAATATGCTAGAATGTGCCGTGTATCACAATTTTGTATGTTTGAGGCTATTTGATGTGTGTAAACACTCGATAACCCCTCAAAAAATTCATTTTTTCCAAAAAATCAATACATTCACATAAACATATACATTCATATGCACATATACACAAATGCACATACACATTCACATTCATATATATATACACACATTCGAATCCGCACCACATTTCACAAAATCAACATACACATATCGAACAATCCACAATTCACATCATAAGTTCACATTTCATGATTCACATCACATTTCATCACATGTTCATAAAGTTGTGTTACAAAGTTAGGAAAATAAAAAATTTACATCTAACTGATATTATGGCTCATAAGGATTCCAAGGCACTGGCTAATTTGTTCATGATGTCGAATATGACCACTATAAAAAGGAGTTAGTTAGCACAACTATATAGAAAAAATGATGATTACATGGCTAGAAACTCACATTGCCTTTCTATGGAGTGTGCAGAGATGGCTGAGGGAGCACAAGAGGGGTGGCATCGGTGGCATAGGCTGGCCCAATTAACAATAAGAGCCCATCATCTACTCACGATATTGTTACATCTAAGACTGTATCTAGGACTACATTCGGGCCTACCACTCGACCTACTGAGATTGCATCCTAGTCTCCATCTCTATCCTTTGCCTTCTCTCTTCCTCCAGTTAGGCCTACACACTATCATTACAATGCTTTGAGAATGAATGGAATACAACTAACCTAGAGCTCGATAATAGCAACTCATGATGTGTCTAGGAAATGGCATATACCCAGACCTAAGCTTGAGCTCTGATCTCTCATAAGAGTGAGAGTAGTGGGGGTACATGAAGTATTGAGCACGTTGTCAACCATCTAGTAATGGTCATGCCTCTTTCCTCCTTTAGCCATCATGACCACCCCTCCGTCAATATCATACTAAAAAGGATCATAATCAGGATCGTGTACCTCCTTATCCATGGTCATGTATCCTTGGAGGCATCCATAGGTGCTCAGGTTTTCTAAATCGCCTCACTTATAATAGGGAAGAAGGGTATTTATACTGCTGCTCTAAATCTATGCATTAAGGCAAAAAATCACACACCGTTCATTTGGACAATCCAGACTTAGTTGGATGATTTGTACAAATAAAATTGAAACATAACAGATGTTTTGGATAGTCCGGCCAAAGTCCGGATATTTCAGGCCAAAAATGAATCTAAATAAAAGAGTGTTTTCAGACAATCCAACCAAAGTCCGAACGTTCTGGGCCGTAGAATAAAAATCAAATAGAGAACAATTTTTGTATCATCCGGCCAAAAAACAGGATGCTCCGGCTTCAAAAATAAGTTCAATAGAAGCAAGTTTTTATATAGTTTAGTCAGAGTCCGGATAGTCCGAATTGAAAAATAAATCAAATAGAAACATGTTTTTGGATTGTATGGTAAGAGTCATACAGTTTGACTTGGAAAATAAATCAAACAGAAACATGTTTTTGGATTGTCTGGTCAAAGTCTAGACAGTCCGACTCGAAAAATAATTTAAACAGAAGCTTATTTTCAGATTGTCCAACTTGAACCCAGATAGTGTGTAGTGCAAATAAAACATGATAGAAGGCATGTTTCAGATTGTCCGGATAGGATCCAGATAGTCCAACTATGCTAAAAATCCAAAAAAACAACTTAGAGAAATTCCAAAACTTTTCAAGAATGTTTCTCGTTCGAGCACTTAGATTTGGATCAATGGAAAACATATCCCTCTTAATAGTACATCATACCTAGACTCAAGAAAACATAAAATGTACGAAATAAGCATAATTTGAGCTCAAGTAAAGCTATTAAGATGATTTCTTTAGTTTTGAACGAGTTGCAATGCCACTTTTAAATTTTGATATCTGCATTCAACATTCCTCTTAGAAATATTGGTAGTAGTATTTGATCACTATTGTCATTAATAAACATTGTTAAGTGCTCGATCTACATCATTTTTTTTCTTTTTGTTGAGTGTGAAAAATAATACCGAGTGTATTTGTCTAGGGCACTCAACAAAGATCTTATTGATAGCAAAAAATGGCATTAATGGTTAAAGTTTTCAAAATATCAATTTTTAGTAATTTAGCTGAAAATATGCTAAGTCCTAGCACATGACGGTCTGACCAGCCCTACTTTGGTCAAACCGGCCAACTCTGTATCTGATTTAGATTAGTTGATTCTGGATCTATTTTATCTCTAATTAATTACTGACGACTTGGAACCCGTCTCTAAGTCTATTTAGAGCCGAGGAACTCATGACCAACCTCTATAAATAGAGGCAAGGCTGATTCAAGGAGAACCCCCCCCCCAAAAAAACCCTAATAGATCTAATTTATTATCTACCTTGAATCACATTTACATTCAATCTACTTTCCTTGCCTTAGGTTTAGCTTAGCACATCCATCTTTGCTGGTTTGCACTGTAAACCATCCGTCTGTCGCATCGTAATCATAGTAAGTCCTTGTCGGTTCGCTCGTGAATCGTCTGTTTCATCCACGTAACGAATTTCTATTGTTTTATCGGGTTTTACCGGTAATTCGGTCTTTTGGTCAAATTGCTTCTGGTTTTTTGGAGTTCTTGGAGTGTTTTCACCTCATGTTCCTCGCCAATAACTCAGGTTGCAAGTTATCCACGACAAGACGGTCGCCGGAGACTCGGGCATTCTGATGTGGCATTGTCGGTCAGACCGACGTTGCCTAGTCGGTCTGACCGATGTGTGCCAGTTTTGTCATCATGTGTGCCGGCGATGCGAAGCAGCGATTGTCCGTCACTTCGGTCTGACCGACGGGTACTCAGCGGTCTGACCGACGGGTACTCGACGGTCTGACCGGCGTGTGCTAGATCTATCATCCCGTGCCGGCAAGTGTAAATTGGCTGCCGACAGCCTGTTCGGTCTGACCGGGTCATGCCAGCACTCAGCGGCCTGACCGGCCCTACTAGGCCGGTCTGACCGATCCTATGCTATCAGGTTTAAATTGGCTGCTTGGCCGGTTTAATTTAGCTACTTTTCCAACACTTCGGTTAATTGAACATTATTTCTATATACTTGTTTGATTGCTCGGCGACTCCTTTATTTCCTTACTATTGTTTAAGGATCGTCGGAACGCGATGTCGGTGTTGTGTTACACTTAAGGGTTTACTCCTACGTATCCGCACGCTTTTGGATTGTCGGATCGGCGTCAGTGTGTTTGGCGCGTTTTCGTGTCAACGCATCTATTTCGCCAAGTAGAAAATGTTTGCCGAGTATTTTTTGCTGACACTCGATAAACAACCATCTTTATCAAATGCCTGAGAGAATGCACTCGACAAACTCTAACACACTCAGCAAACCTGTTGTTTCCGTAGTGCATGACAAATTAATATACAAAAACTTATGGATATGTTCCTAGATCAACTCCAATTAAAACATAAGCCAAAGGATATGAATAGCAATCAGAGATACTCAAGTGATCGATTGAGTAAAACATGGAACCACTCTCATTTTCTCAATTAATCCCTCAAACATTAAGGGTGTGTTTTGTTGAACCGCAGTTTTAAAAAGGATGTTGTGAGCTATGAGTTGTGAAAAAAAACAATTGTGGGTTGTGAGTTGTGGAAAACCTGATAAGTTATTTGATTAAAGTAGTTGTGGATTTCTATTTTGATAGTAATACTGGCAAATGTGGATAATTTTCATGAAGTTTGGATTGAGAATTTTAACAAGTTAAGGTAGGAGCAGCTTTCAATTTGTACATGAAAAAATTACAGTTTTTAGAAGCTAGTTTATCTCTCAACGTGTTTTGTTCAGACTTCAGTTTTCGAACCAAAATGCAAAAAACTAGTTAAAAAAGTTGAACCAAGTATAATCTAACTTTGGGTCTCATTAGAGCTTTCGCCTATCATAGTTTTTCTTCCAAATAAATTGACATATGACATAAGAGCCTTGCTTGTGTATATGACATACAAACTTATAATCTCCGGTCAACGTTGAATTTTAGAAGTTTTCGTTGTTTTTCTATTTTCAACATTGGCATTTAGATCAATAAAAATATAAGTATAAAAGTATGTCCACTCAGATTAGTTTGTCGCTAGTTTATGTTAAGCGCATCAAATCATGCCCTTGAGTGCTAAGTACTTACAAGTTAGCCGACTGCAGAGAGCAGTCGCCCCTCGCGCACCGTCTAATCTTGATCGGGCGGTGCGAAGCCTCCCTCTCTCTCTCCGAAGCCCCCTGCGAAGTGGGTCCCACCAGCGCGAAGCCCCCCTCGCACAGTCGTCCGATTGAGATCGGAGGGCTCCGAGGGCGACTGCCCTCTGCAGTCGGCGATCTCATTTGGTTTGGTACCACTCTGTTTCTGGTTTTTTAGCTCCGTTCTATAAAATATTAGCCAAACATATTTAGATTTATATTTTTAGATCCGCGAAAAATAAAAATCGAGAATTATGTTCCTCGTTTTTTACGGAGCTAGCTCAATAAGCACTTTGTGGATTCATTTTTTAAAACAGAACTTAGAGTTGCCTAAAAATTACCCACCTGCCATTACTAAATATACCGATTAAATTTCTATTTGCTTCCTCTCCTGTTTTCTGCCCATTCAACCCGAACGAATCTATGCACATTATGGAAAAATTGATAATTTGTCACTCTCAAGATGTGCACTTTGATTATGATATCATTAAAATTGATATGTGGGATTATTTAAGTCAATGACAATGAGCACGGATAACAAAAATGTGAAATCATTTTTTTTAAAAGTAACAAATTGTTAAATCTCTTGCACACAGTGAGGATCGGCGGATGGATTGGCAATGGAACAACGGGATTTCGACGACACGACGGAATGCTTGAGGACTCAAGGAGCGGCGGCAGAGGGGACATCCACGCTTGGCCGGAGCGCGACACCCATGCCAGGCCAAGCCACGGCGGCGACTGGGAAACCCTGCCATGGAGAGGTGGTGTCGGGTCTAGGTGCCAGTGTAGGGGCTTGACGTGCCCTGCCATGGAGCAGCGGCGCTAGGTCCTGGCGTCGGTGGACATTTCCCCCATACCCCAGTTGATATGATTTTCTAATTTAAATGCTACCATTCCATCTGCTTCGCTTGTTTTTCAACTATTCTGACTAATAGTGCTAACAGAATGATTGTATGCTAGTATTGTACGTAGATATGTAGAGAAATGGTCAGATTATATAATTGAAATGTTGGAATTACGAGAGAAGGGAAAACGAGAGACCGACACATGGGCCTCATTTACAAGGGTAGAATAGACTATACACAATAGATTCTAATATTTGTAAATATGGATCTAGTATGCAAGCCAAATAAGATAACTGCTCTATATTAAAGTTGTAACTCCATTTAAAATCTGATCCTAGGAAGATTTTATGTAGTAAAATAAATTTTGGTGGAATAGAGCAGTCTCAAACAAACCTTGTGTTGCTGCGTAGCTAGCTTGGCTTACCATTGTACCCTTTCATACCGCTAGTCCAACTACAAGTTATATATATATATATATATATATATATATATATACACACACATACGGGAACACTATTCTACACTATGGGTGTAAATGCTATTCTACACCGATCATCCCAATCGTGCCCACCCCCCACCCAATCCCAACCCCCCTATTCCACGTCGGTGTAGAATAGCATTCTACACCCGTGGTGTAGAATAGCATTTATATATATATATATGGTAATTAATAATAGTGACCAAAATTAGATTTAAGGCATATTCATACATGTCATCCATAGAAAAAATAGAGATAACTAATGCAACAGTGTAGCTATAAGATTATCACTTGAAATAACTCATTTTGCTATTTTCTCACAATTTTGGGGGCTCCCGAATCAATAATCCAAGTAAAAGTTGTAATAAGGAGATTGGGCCGGAAGGTGAGGCCCACGCTGGCCTTGCCTCCTTCCCCGGAAACCCCGGCGGCGACGGGCTGACCTGACCAGTCCACGCCTCGCTCCGCCCTCCCCCCAACGCGGAACACTCCGCCTTCCGATCTGCCGCCCGATGGCTGCCGGCCGCCACGCGCCGCACCTCCGCCTCGCCGTACCGCCGCGGCTCTCCGCGCACCCTTCCTTCCGCTTCCCTTCCACGCCGCTCCCCACGCCGTCCAAGACCCGCCTACCCTACGCCGCCGCGGGGGGCGGGTCCCCCTACGCCGCCGCGCTGCTCCGCCTCCTCGCGCTCCACTCGCTCTTCCTCCTCGCGCCCGCCGTGCGCGCGACCCCGTCCCTGGCGGGCATCCTCGCGCTGCCCCCGCTCCTCGCGCTCCTCTCCGCTGGCGTCGCGCTCGTCGTCCCCGCCGCCGCCTCCAAGAGCCTGCACCACCCCTTCCCCGCCCTCCCCCACCTCGTCCGCCCCGCAGCCCTCCTCGCGCTTTCCCTCTTCCTGCGCTTCGCCTCCCTCCGCTTCCTCGCCTCCCCCGGCCTCCTCGTCCTCGCGGACTCCGCCGGAGCCTTGCTCGCCCACGCCCTCCGCCGCCCCTCCCGCCGCCGCATCCTCTCCGTCGCCGTCGCAGCCTTCGCGCTATTCTTCGCATCCCCTTTCCCCTCCCTGTTCCTCGTACTCCCCTTCACCTCCGGCCTTATCTCATCCTTCGAGCAATCGGCCTCCATACGTCATGTCACCCGCGCCCGCGGTGCCCGTGCAGCGGTCTTTGCTCTTGCTGCTGCCTTTCTCTCCATGCCAGCGCTTGTAGGCCTCTTCTTCACTAGCAGTGACACCAGCGATGGTGATGAAGCTGTATCTGTGCTTGTCAGCAAGGTCTGGTTGTTACTCCTTAATACTGCTGTCTTTGGCATGGTCTTGGGACGACGACCAGATTATGATGGAGGTAGCAGCAGGCCAATTATGGATTTTGCAGTGACTTTCTTTAGCACTCTTGTGCTGGAGTTGGTGTACTACCCAAAGCTGCCCTTACCGGGCTTCTTGATTTGTGGTTTTCTGTTGTGGATCGCCAGTAGGGAGCTGGCCCCTTCAGGATATGTGGAGTTGGGAACCGCAGATTTCTCAGAGTCTTTGTATGAGGCAGTCATGGGACCAGTCCGGCATATCCTGAGCGAACGGAAGTCCAGGAAGATTGCTGCTTTTCTGTTGATCAACACAGCTTACATGTTTGTGGAATTTACCAGTGGGTTCATGAGTGATAGTCTTGGGTTGATCTCTGACGCTTGCCATATGTTGTTTGATTGTGCAGCACTGGTAATTGGACTTTATGCATCCTACATTGCAAGGTTGCCTGCAAATGGATTGTACAACTATGGAAGGGGCAGGTTTGAGGTGCTGTCTGGATATGTCAATGCAGTATTCTTGGTTCTTGTTGGAGTACTGATTGTGTTGGAGTCATTTGAGAGGATTCTTGAACCTCGTGAGATATCAACAAGTAGTCTATTAGCAGTTTCAATAGGTGGACTTCTCGTTAATGTCATTGGACTGATTTTCTTTCATGAGGAGCACCACCATGCACATGGTGGTAGCTGTTCCCACTCCCACTCACATTCACATTCTCATTCCCACTCACACTCCCTTTCACATCTTCATGGACATGAAGATCATCATGATCATGACCACGGTCATGTTCATCAGGGTGTTAATCATGATACAGGATGTTGTGAGCACCATGGAGATGCAAATGAGGGCCATCACCATAATCACCACCATGATGGTAACAATGAGGAGAACCATCACAACAGCCTAAGGAAAAACTCCTGCAAAGAGAAGCATAGTCACTGCCATGGCCATGAGCATCACCATCATGACCATACGGAACATCACCAACAAAGTGGAGATTATATTCAACAAGAAATTAGCAATATCAGCCGCGATCCAGCACTCCTTAAGATTCCCCTGAAAGGTATACATTCTCATTGTTCAGAAGCTCAGTCTGGCAATGGAGAACTACATTTATCAGAAACCCATAGTATTTCAAGAAAAAGGCGTCACATTGACCATAACATGGAAGGAATCTTCTTGCATGTCCTAGCTGACACAATGGGAAGCGTTGGTGTTGTGATATCAACCTTACTGATCAAGTACAAGGGATGGCTTATAGCTGATCCTATATGCTCAGTATTTATTTCAATAATGATAGTTTCTTCTGTCCTTCCCCTCTTGAGGAATTCTGCTGAAATTTTGTTGCAAAGAGTTCCAAGAAGTCATGAGAAGGACTTGAAGGAAGCTTTGGATGATGTTATGAAGATTAAGGGTGTCATTGGAGTGCATAATTTTCATGTCTGGAACTTAACAAATACAGATATTGTAGGCACTTTTCACCTTCATATCACGACAGAAGCTGAGAAATGTTTTGTAAGAGAGAGAGCTTATCATATATTTCGTGAAGCTGGGATTCAAGATCTGACTATCCAGATTGAATGTGTTAAAAGATAGCAAAGCTTGTTGATAGTGATAGTATTTGGCATAGAGAAAACACATGTATGACCTCTCCAGTCCTCAATGCATGAGCCATTTTTTAAAATATATCACGAAAAGGAATTCAATTTTAAAATACAAATCTGCATCTAGTCATTTTGGAGTTTACATGTTCTGTATGCTGTGTACTTATTATAGTGGAGCAATTTTGAGATCGGATGAATAGATGCCTTTTAGTTCACTGTCAAGATCAGAATCCTTTATGATAATGTCATTCACATCCAACTGTATTGGTAAATCCTAAAACTGACCCTAGTCCATTATATATCTGGTGGCTAATAGGATTTTGTCAGAAACTGAGAGCAACTCGTGTTGCAACTTATGGTATTTATGATTGTGACTGCGATATTGTTTCATAAACATTGTTCATGACTTTCCTAGGCAAAGAGAATTTCAGAACTCGAGGGGCTGCGTGTTTATTGCTATCTATGGGGGTTGCGGTTATCTGATGATAAAGCAATTCACACAATCTCCTGCATCGGCTTGTGTAATTGCTTCTAGAATGAGAGTTTATTATTTGTTCTGCTTGCAACATTATAGAGAGCAGACTTTTGTTTTCTCAATCAACAGCAGCATCAAGCTCAGTTCTGCAGTGTTTGAAAATGTAGGCAGTACATATTCATTTCAGTTAATACGAGGTAAGACTTCTAAGGAAAATTAGAAGTGAGATGCAGAATAATTATTTCCAAGAGTTGGCATGTTTTTCAATGTCATGGTCTGAAAAAGAAAAAAAATGTGATTTTATCTACAACTCTGCAGTGATTTTACCTAACAGAAAGCTCTATGTTCATTTATCTGTGTGTAGTTCTTTTCAAGTGCTGATTATTCCCCTTGACGATAATCTAAACCAGCTCCATATTTCCATGCTTCCATATATCGTTTCCATTGATATTTGTTCCTCAGTGGCAAGGATTCAACCCAAGACCTTTAAAAAGTTCATGGAAACATAAAGCGATCAAAATATGGATAGTTCGTCAATATGTTACTGATGTTAGAGATGGATGACAACATTGTACCTGAGGACCGGGTCTACAAAGGTGGAAAGGAATGTGTAGTAACCAAGCATCAGAAAATGGCCTGACCAGCTCAGGATGACTCCGGCTCCAGCCTAGAGCAAAGAGAGAGAGATAAACTCCAATGGACCAGCATAGCTTAATCTGAAGTCTTACTGAAAATCAAGGTTAGAAAATAAATTGAATGTTTTTAAGTCCCTACCTGCTTAAAAATGGAAGGCAAAATTTGTGGCCGAGTGATCATTACTAGACCCAGAGTTTTCACCAGAGGTCCAAATTGTATTACATCCTACAGATGCACAGTTCAAGTAAACTCCCTATGCTGGGAATTACAATGGGTTTAGAACAATGTTCAAGTACCAACCTGGAGAAACGGCCGAAGTACAGAATCTCCAAGTATCTAGTCATTGTGTGAAACAATAACTCATCAGATAAAAAATCTGAAATAATGTTATATCTAATAAAATAATGAGATTACCTGCATCGACTGAAAATTAGCAAAGAGAAGTTCATTAATAAAAGTTGGTGAGACATTAATATGTGGCCTTGCTGACATTGCTCTTTGGAAGAGCCATGATGCACTTAAATTTGGCTGCAAAATGAAAAAACTATATAAGGTTCTGATTCAAATTACACACGAAGGATATAAGCTATTAAGTACACAAACCATATATGGGTTCAACAGCTGCAAACTAGGTGCATCTAGGAGATCTCCTGAAACTGCTTCATATATACCTTCAGCTCGAAAAGGATAGAGATTAGAGAAAGATAATATCTCAAAGGAAAGAAAATATTACTGTGTGCAGGAATTTCAATTAAAATAATCTTACGTTTCATGTTACATAGATATTTTGAGCTTTTATAAGTAACGTGCAAATTGGACTTTAAACCGAGAGGACCCAAGAAAGGCAAGAAGTTTGTTTGTGCTGCAGCATGCAGCATAGCTATAGAGTTACCTTTGGTACCAGCAGGGGTGAGCCATTACCTTGAAATAGTGGTTTTTTTAGAAATAGGGTCCAACTATAATCCAGGATGGATTGAACTGTCTGAAGCTAATGCCTACCATATGAGTTATTTTAGAGTGTTTTAAGGCTAGCAGTCTTCAGGTTCTTTGTCATTTTGTTCAAACAACAATTAAGATGGATTAACTGTCAATAGAAACTAGCATGACTTATTGTTCTACCTTCTGTGTGAATCTGGACTCAATTCTGTTCATATTAGAGCGTGCATATTTTCATTTTACATTCAGCATCTTGTTGTTAAGGAAAAATGATTGGCCAGACCATTTGACAAACGACCAAGATGCCTTGTCAAGCTTCCAAAACCTCCAAAAGAAACAGGTGACTGAATTCCACTAGCATCACCAATCTGAAGTGGAAAGCAGCAAAGGACGTTAGTAATTGAGAAACAAATTGGTATGGTCAACAGGCCTTCAAAGGAGAGAAATTGCATGCCTGCAAGACACGGTCAAATGCAGCTGGTAAGGGGCTGAAATGGATCAATTGTACCAAAGTTAGCATACAGAAATTTAAAATAAAAATCTGTTAAGGAGACCATAACCAAAACATGAATACTTGCCAAGTATTACAACTCACAACCACTCCATACATTCAGGGAACACCAACTGTTAAATATGAGGGTTGAACCACATATTACATGTTCATTTGTGAAAAGTGAACTCGAAATGAACTTGCTCTTAAGTCTCAAATGAGCATATGTAAATAGAATCTGCCGTATGCAGTTTGCATGATTAAGATAGAGCACAAAGGGTCATTATTCCCAGCATATAAATAACTCACACAAATAGTGAAGGATAGTATTATGTGTCTATGATATGCCATCAAGTGGTAGTTGCTGCAGGATTTGTATTTTTTATCATCTAATTGGCATAAGGGGAAGAACATATACTTTATTCATTTCAGTTACCTATCCCGATAAGTTGGGAAAATTCCAAATATGACTCTCCTTATATCCAAGTTTTCAAGAACCACATCCTACAATGAACACAATAAGAATAAGGTTAAATAAAGAATAAAGCATAAATTATATAAGTGTACTATATATATCAAAAGCTCATAACAAGACTATTTTATCAGTTTTTAATCCAATGGTGTATAAATTACCAATATAATTTTTACAGCACTAGTTGACTAACTTTGAACATATGAACTTCCCTAAACACATGAGTTGGGTTCTCTTTTATGTACCATTTATAGATCATGGTCTAAATGTACACCATATGATCTCTGCCATCACTATAGCAGATGGCACTATAGCAACTTCTCCGGAGGATAAAGCTGAGGTATTTCTTGGGGCTTTTCTTGATCGCATGGGTTTCCCGAGCAACCCCTGCATGCACTTTCAGCTTCAACTGCTCATCCCCAGATGCCCAAACCTTGACATACATTGCCAAAGACTTTACAATTGATGAAATTAATGCAGTGATCAGCTCACTCCCTTCGGACAAAGCCCCTAGACCTGACGGCTTTAACAGGCGCTTTTTCTAAACATGCTAGCACATTATCAAACAGGACATCTATGACTTATGCTTGGCTTTCTCCCGCAACAGCATTGACCTAAGGGCCCTTAACAACTCCTACATCACCCTCATTCACAAAGTTGATTGCCCCTCTACTGCTAATGACTTCCAGCCCATTTCACTGGTTAACAGCGTTATCAAAATCATTACTAAACTTTTGGCCAACCGTCTGCAACCGATCATTCCGGAACTCATCCACAGCAACCAATATGGATTTATCAGAGGTCGGTCTATTCGGGACTGCCTTGCCTGAACTTTGAACTTTTGAGTATACCCACCTTATTCTTTTCAAGCTGGATTTTGAAAAGGCTTTTGACATCATTGAGCACTCCACCATTCTGCTAATCCTTACTCAGTTAGGCTTCCCACCAAAATGGGTCTACCGGGTGCAAACTATCTTCAGCTCAAGCCACTCCTCGATTGTCATCAACGGTGTCTCTAGCAATTTCTTTGACTGCAAGCGGGGAGTTTGGCAAGGGGACCCCCTTCCCTCTTTTTATTATTGTTTCGGACCTCCTTCAGTGCATCATCAATAGAGCTGGCTCCTTAGGTGTCATTTCACCGCCTTATTTTCACAACAGGCATGCTGATTTCCCAATTATCCAATATGCGGATGACACCATCATTTTTCTTCAAGCCTCACAAAGGGACCTTTTCTGCCTCAAAGGTCTTATGGATGCCTTTTCTCAATCCATACGTTTAAGGGTCAACTTCAGCAAGTCTTGCCTCATCCCTTTTAATATAGACGAAACTGCTGCGAACACCTTGGCTGCTACTTTTGGCTGCAAAGTGGGCTCCCTTCCAATTCCCTATTTAGGCCTTCCGCTCAATATTCGTCAGCCTAAGTTTATAGATTTTGCCTCGCTCCTCAGCAGAATTGAACGCCACCTTGCTGGAACATCCTTCTGTCTCTATGGTCGGAAAGCTTCAATTGGTTAACTCAGTCCTTTCTTCCCTCCCAACATACTCTCTGTGTATGTTCAAATTGCTCACCAAGGTGATTAACTACATTGATCAAGCCCGCGACAGTACTGTTTGTGGCGTGGTACAGATTCTCAGACTTATCGCCCATTGGTGTCTTGGAAAGCTATTTGCAAACCAAAGCTCAAAGGATCCCCCTGGTGGCGCTCTATACCCAGGCTTGCTGCTTCGCTCTGGGCAATTGCAAAACCTGAGGTGGGCAATGGGACCTCTATCTCCCTCTTGTCAGACCTTTGGAGCGACAATCTTTTTGAGGTATCCTTCCCTCACCTGTTCTCCTTCGCCAAAAACAAGAACATCTCAATAATTAACTTCTGCCAGTGAGCTGACATGCTCTCCCAGTTTCACTTGCCTTTATCCCTTGAAGCGCTTTAGTAATACCAATGTTTTTGGACCTTCATTGAAGACATCAATTTGGAGCCCACTGTCAATGACTCCTGGTCCTACATCTGGGGAACACCAGTTTACAGCTCGAAGAATTTTTACAACATCCCCTTCAACAACTTGTTCCCTCATCAGAGCATTAAGAAGCTTTGGTGTTGCAAATGCTTCAACAAGCTTCGTGTCTTCTTCTACTCATTCATGACAAACTCAACACAAGAAATATGTTGCGGCACAAGAACTGCCACCTTGACAACTACGACTGCATCCTCTACACAAACTTGATTGAAGAGATTGTTTTTAACCTCTTCTTTTCCTGCCGCTTCAGCTCGTCCTACTGGCACCTCATTGGTTTATCATGGGACTACACCCTTCCCCTCAAAGATCTGGTCATCCACCCCTCTACGGCGTTTCCCGTGTATTTCTTCATGAAAGTCATTATTGTTGGCTCCTGGTCTCTGTGGCTTCTTCACAACAAAATGATCTTCCACAACTCAAGACCCTCTGCCACGAGCTGGCTAGCCACCTTTAGACATGAACCATTGAACCCCTCAACCAATGTAACCATTTCCCAACTGTAACCCGAGAAGTTGTCTCCTAGCTTCGCTCATTGTAGCTCCCCTGTTGTCCTCCTCCTATATTCATCTCTCTCTCTCTCTCTCTTGGTCCTATTCTTTTGTACTTTGGCATGTGTTTTTTATTAATTAAAGCCTCAAAAGGAGCCTCTCCTGCTGGTTTTATCTCAAAAAATATGATGCATTCTTTACAGTTATCATCGCAGAATTCCATTATTTACCTGGTAAAGAGGCATAAGATTCCAGTATGTCTCCAAAAGTTCTTCTAGCTTTGGGCCTCCAAATTGTGGATCAACATAAGTGAACATGTATGTTGTACGATCAGTGGGACCAGAACCGGCAGGAAAGGCCTAAAGTAATTAGTGAGACTATTAAAGAAATCAAAACATAAAAATTAAATTAGATACTACTTAGATTTATTATTGCAGTTCATGTGATGGATGGAAAGCTGATTTTGACAATAAAGATGGAAATTGATAAATAGATCAAAAAAAAAGGTTAGGTTTGCTGGAAGCATTTGAATTATCAATTATAATGAAATTCTGTTAAGAATAAATAATTTATTATGGCAGTTCATGTGATGGGTGGAAAGCTGATTTTGCAAATGAACATGGCGAATGATAATTAGATTAAAAAACAATGGTTAGCTTTGCGGGAAGCATTTGAATTATAATGAAATTGTGTTATGAAGAAATGATTTTAAAAGTTATATATTTCAGATCACCTCAAAGCATCAATTTTGTGTCAAAAATGATGAATAAAAGAGACAATTACCTCCCAAAAGAGCTGTACTCCTGAATTTCCAGCTCTCTTTACAGATGAGCTACTGAAGATGATATCACTTGTTGTATTTCTGTCAAACCCACGAGCACAAGCACCAACAACAAGGCATACTCCATCAGGCTTTCTACCCGACCGGATCTTGGACAACGACAGAAAAATTGTAAGTTATAGTGTGGAATTAGGAAGTGACAGCAACATTAAGATGACTGTGCACTAAGGATGACAAATGAAATACCAGCATGATATTCAATGATTGAATAAGATCAATGTATTAAAATACCTGTCGCACAATTGGGGAAAAATTACCCATAGCATCAACAACAAGTCGACAAGGCAAAGAATCACCATCACTCAATTTTAGTACCTGGGGAACACAAGTGGCAATTAGTACCTATTTGCTTCACAGAGTGCACTAGGAAGTGACAAATTGGCACATTAATACTTTCAATGGTATAAATTAAAAGAACTGGAGTAACAACTTGGATGTGTTTTTTTTCCACAAAGGTTCTTATTTTATTAGTCAAAAAGCAAAGAAATTGAAATCATACTTTCAAATTCAAATCCAGATATTAGCAATGTTCTTCAAAACAATTTTATTCAGACAAGGCAAAAAAAATGCTTACAGCAAGGTCATCATGAACAGAAATGCTTGACAAACTTTTCCCCTCAAATACTGTTCCTCCTGAAGAAATGAAGCGCTCTTTCATGATCTCAACAAGTTTAGCAGGCCTAGACAAATAGAAATGTATAATAGAATCACACAGGAGAGTAGAATAACAGAACAGTTATAGTTGTATAAATAATGCACTTCACATCCTTTACATTTTATATATTTTATAAAAGAAGAGGACTGAACATTACAACGATTCAACAAGTAGGTACAATGTATATAACAATGACTAGAAACAACAGACAAGTCATCCACAATCTTACTACAAATTTGGACATTAATAGCTTGTTTTTAGCCCTATCTACACCATTTTCATCATATACGAGCCTTCATATTCCATATAATGTATGCTTTTTAAATATTGAAGCCATCACATTGCCAACTAGTCAAAGCTGCTCTACATGTGGCATCAAGTGACAACTTACGAAATTCCAAGATTAAGAATGTTCTCCACCCAAATTTCACCTTTACTCTCAAATCCACATCTATTCTGCAAAGTAAAAGAAAGTGCAATTAGTAAGCCAGCAAGACCTATTTTACAATTTGAACAACCCTTGATTAATGTTATCTGAAAGAACTTACTGGATTGAAATCACTTGAAATTATCTGTTCAATCTCCTCTTCTGAAAGGATGCCAACTTCTACAATTTCCATAAGCTCTTTTCTTGAAATATTCCACTCTTGTTCTCTCTGTTTAGCAGATATAGGTACACATTTCATATTGTTCAGGACAGTGTTATTGGGATAACTCAGGAATAAGCCATTTAGGTCTGAATTACCCCTTTGATTATGTTTCTTTCAATAATTCCAACCCGAAGGCCTTTATAACTGAGGGCAGTAGCTACAAATATACCTAATGTGCCACCACATACTAATACATCAAAGATCTCTGAGCCATCACCATAATCATAATCAACCAATGGCCCTTGTGCTCGAGTAACAACTTCAGGGACTTTAGAATCTGCATGCACACATTTCAATCCCAATGTTATAATCAGATAATGAAATAGAAAATAAGTAGTCCTCACTCAAGTAACCAAGCAGCTATTGTTCATTCAAATCATCCATAAAATCTAGTTGGCAAGTTCTTATTAAACCGGAAAGGTATAATATCAGAAGCTAATCGTTAAAAGCAAGCATTGTCAATGAAAGGCATATTTAAATCTCTTGATTTCCACATAATGAACTAAAATTGGACGGCCATACATGGGGGAATGTTTGGCAGAAATGAAAGAAATAGAGAGATACTCCTACCTCAATTATATTATTGTGGAATTTCCTTCCAAAAAGGCATGTTTTGTTTCAAATTAGGAACCATCTACTAAAAGTCAACTCTTAAAATT